>WBNH01001731.1:0-64145 GCA_013401255.1 Urocolius indicus | reverse complement strand
TGACATTTTTTCTCTAGTGTCCATTGATAGGCCATGGGGTGATGGACAAAAGCTGGACCACAGAAAATTCCACTTAAGGAAAAACTTCTCTGTGATGCTGTGACCTTTTTTTTTTTTTTTTTCCTATGGGAGACAGAACCTAGATAGTGCATGCTTTTCTTTTACAAATACCTGTGCTGATAAATTAATTATTGAGATATTGCAATATAAAACAACAGGGAAATGAGAGCACTATAGGATATCCTGAAATGGAAGAATTGTTCCTTTCTGAGTATTAGAGGTATTGGAGTAGTTACAGAACGAGATGTGTTGCACAGATTCTGACAGACTTGATAAATCCTTCCTATGAAATATTTATTTAACTGGATCCTTACTGTTAATCTTTTCTGACATTCTGCATCAGAGTGCATCTCAAAGTGAATTGACTAATTCAACATCACAGTAGTTTTGAGAAGACTCCAGCTCTTTCCCTTCCTTTGCTGAAGGTGTCTTTCCTACAATACAGCTATTTGCTCTTTATCTCCTTGCTGTTTATCACCTGCAGTAGTTCTGTCAGACAGAAACACTTGGCAAAGTGAATTGAATTCAGGCAGGATTAAAATGACCTTTAAGTGCAATCTGACTTCTCTTTTGTCTAACACTAATCCGAATACCGACAATATACCACTGAAAAGTTTTCTATAATAACTGCAAATAAATACTAACATACTGCAAGTCGTTGAGTCCCCTAAATAGCATCTCTCCCTAAAAAGTGAAAGGAATGGATCTGAAATGAGAAATGTGTCATTGCATTACCCTAGATGTTTATTGTGCATGTGCAGAAATGGAGGGGGTGGAAATGGAAGGGAAAGACATCTCTGAGTGTCCAAGAATAATCCAAGAATAGCTTGTCCTATATCAGAGGAAGATGATAACATGAGACAGATTTCTCACATTTCCTTATTTGTTATTGTGCAAAAGTAATCAAGTGGGATAATCACCTCTGTACCAACACAGAGAAGTTCGTTAAAAAAAAAGTCCATTAATTCTCCATTTCACATAGTGCTTGTAAAATAGATAATTTTTTGATTCCATGTCTCTGGGTTGTGTTCAAAATGCCTCAGGGTTTACTTAATTAATGCTGTTGTTTTCAAAGGAATTAGGTTTGTGTAGGTAATTAGACCATTGAATAATTACGTGAAAGGTAAAAGTCTTCTATTGAAAGTCAAATTTAGCTCCACTATGTAAATATTAAAAAGAAAATGAGTACAGCTGAGAGAAATATTTCTTTAATATACCCATGGGACAAATTCTTTGTTTAGTCATAGTTAAACATACCATACATATAAATAAAAACCAAATTACAAGATGTAATTAAATTCTCTGTGGATACTAAATCTCAGCTTTGACTCAGACTCTAGTATTATGTGACAAGGAGTCTACCTAAACTTATTTTATTTTTGTAAATTAGACATGACCTGATGCAGATACAGATTGAGTATTTACCAGACTGTTCAACACTCAAGTACCTCCAACAGTCCTTCTCTTGTTTTGCAAGGATTTTAATCCATTTTATGTAAATTCCTTTAATTCTTTATGCTTTTATTTTTGGTTTGGAACATTGAGTGGCTGTGTGTACTGCCTATCTTTGGCATAAAAGAGAAAAAAATAAAAAATGGTTTGGGAACCACAGTAGAAGGGTTTATATCCAACCCCATGATACATAAAAAAATGGCACAAAGACTCTTTCCTTCTGCCTCCATTACCATGGAATTTAAAGGAAATAGCTTTAATGGGCAGCTGCAAACAATTACCAAACTTTTAAATGGAACTCTACAGTGTTATGAATCTGCTCTACTTCTTCAAAAGTGCTAATTTTTATTATTTGGAAATAATCCCTTCCCTCTTCTTACACATAAATCCTATGTGCCCAGTACAGTGCAAAGACCACTGTTTCTGCATGGCTGGGGTTTTCAGAAGCTATTGTTGCATTCAGATTTTTTCTTAGAGGCAAAGACAGAGGAAAGCAAGAAACTGTTCCTCCATATGTTTTCATTTCTGCTTTCTAAAAAACATTTCCTATTTTTCCCCATTTGCTTCGGTGTTCAAAATTTCAAAGCAGTGGAAACTGGCTGCTGGAGTGGGAAAGAGGGAGAGTTGTGTACTTTCATTAGGAAAATGTCTATCCATACAAACAACATGGTCCTTTCTGCCTGAAAGGAACTGATTGAGAAAGGCTGTCTCAAAGACATCTTCTGATCACTGGGCTGGGTAATCCATGAACTCAGTCAGGACTGAGTTCACCGAATGATTTGCTGAAAATGTTTAACCCCTTAAAAATGTTTGTAAACCTGAGTATTTGGAAAATGGATTGGAGAACAACAAAACAAAATTGAAAGGTCAGCATAAACTCTCAAGAGATAAAAGTGTTTTGGGGGAACATGAATAGGGGTAGTCTGATCCCTCACAGAGCCATTAATGACTGTGAAGGAGAAGAGAGGAACTCACTGCATTCCAGACATGTCTGTAAATATTACACTAGTCTATTTATTACTCAGTGGCCTAGAGTCACATTATATAGACTACTGAAGGTCAGCAATTATAAAGACTTCTAGTCACTTGTTAACTGTTTGCTTTTCTTTCATTGCTACAGTAAAAGAATAACTTAAAGTACTGATTAAGCCACTTTAGACACAAGGATCTGATAGACTAGAAATGACCATGCCACCGGGGAGAGCAGATTGCAAAATGTAGACAGAGGAGGGAATGGGAAATAGGGGAAATAAGATAACCTCTTGGTGATTGCTCTTTCTCCCCCAAATCTTCCCCTACAGCTGAGATATAAAACATCCAACCTTCCTAGCTCTCCCAGAGATATTTTTCAAAGCTTCTAGGTTTTATTTCACTGCAGAAACAAATAGCTTTCAAACTCATATGAAAACCTCACCTTTTTAATAAATGAGATATCTTTACATTACAGCTAGTCACATAACACAAAATGATTGGCCAGTATACCACACTAATACTGAATTATGGAACTAAAAGCCAGCAAATATTTTATATGAAGTACCAGCACTCCTTAGAGAGCAAGGATTTTGTGCTTCTGCTGATGTAGATTTGCCATTAAATTGCGATCAACTATGAAAGCCTCTGTCCTCTCACAAAAGTCAACATAAGCAAAAACTCCTGAGGATGGGAAAATAAGAAGAGACACTTTCCAGGGTTTCATCGCATGCTCTGAAAAAACAGGCTATATCTACAACATGTATGACTTTTTTTCATAGAAAATCAACTACCTACATCTGTCTTATGTTACGGTCTGTTTTTTTTCATCTTGTGGAGAGCAATGACCATCACCAGAGTTACCTAAAATACGAAAATCTCTTTTGCAGTTAAGATCAAGGAAGGTACAGATATCTCTCCATCAGTTTGTGCCATCATGTCGTTAACTGTTTGCATAGGTAAATGATCATTTTGAGTTCCTGTTGTTCTGAAAATCTATGCCTCTGCATTTAGTTCCAGTACTCAATTAGAGTTCAAGAGTGTGCTCATGTAAGTTATTTACAAAAGTTAAAAAACTTACTTAATTGTTTATTTATGGACACCATTGTCCCTGATTGGTTGTGGCACAGCAATTTCCTTTCAGTCAGAATATATGGTGTAAATCTATCTGTCCAGATATGTTTGCCATCTCTTTGATACACAATCACTTTCAGAAATCTCCATAATGGATAAGACATGTCCGTACTTCAGCAACACAAAACTCTATCTTTAAGGCACAATCTGCAATGAGAACTGCTGCTCACAGACTGCCTTTGGAGAAATATTTTTATTGTTTCTAACAGAACTGCTTATGTATACAAGACTGACTCATAAAAGGTTTTAGAGATGTGGAAATTTTAAGTTCGTATTCTACAAGGACAACTTTGGTAAGACAAAACTATAAAAAGCTATCTCACATGAATAATATTATATAATAGGTATAAGATAAAATTGTAAAGAGCTATGTCACATGTATCATATCATAAATAACAGAATGTGTGGAAAAGGAAAGCATCTCCAATTTTAGAAACAAAATCATCATCTTTGTCTCAGTTTGCCCAATCTCTTTCGTACAGCAGCGGGAGTCCATATCTCACAATAAATAGTGATGTATTCCATGGACATTGCCTTTTAATTTTCATTCATCATGCTCACAGAATGTGGGTATTATTCATAACAAGTTGTTTGAGAAAACTCTTTAACAAAGAACAAGAAAAACCAACCCCTCTTTTTTTTCTTTCCATTTTGACTATGCTCAAGCATAAGAAGTCTTCTAAAATATTAATATTTTTCAAATATATATATATACTATCCTATTTATTAAGTATAAACATGAGAAAGTAGATTCTGACCAGACTTATTTAAAACAAAACAGATTAACACTATTTAAAAATATAACTTTATATAATGAAAATGAATAATTGCTTATTTTTACTTTATAGACTTCAGGATACAAAAAAGTCTTCCATGAATTCTGCATACAATCATTGCATAAAATAATTTAAAAAATAGTTGCTACACAATTTTATATTACAATATTTCAATATTACAATTTCCTTTCTCTGGAGATATAGGACCAGTTGCTAAACTGAAGGACAAGAAGTCAGTCTAAAGTAATATACTCCTATGTGTTTGTACTGTAGTTCTCATTTCACTAAATTGAAGCTATTAGAAACATCACATTTCTGTGTGTAGCCTATCCCTCTGTCTAGAGATGATACAGACTTAAAAGGTGAAAGACAAATTAAATTGTTTTTATGCTTCCATTGGCAGGTGTGATGGATAGACAAAAGTCAAATTTGAGGCTGGAATTCCTGTTTTGCAAAAGATCCATTTTCTGAATTACAGCATGTCCACTTATAGTATGGGATAGTGCAGAGTTTCCTGGGGAAAAGCTGTCCTCAACCAGGGACAGAATAGCAGTCCCAGGGTGGCATTCAGACAAAGCAAATTAGTCTGAAAGCCCCGGTATTTTTGGACTCCGTCAGAGTCCTTGATGAATTTGTCCCTTCAGTGCTGTTCTACGTAAAAATTGTTTCTCCCTCTGGAAGTGGCCTAAATATCTCTAACACAACTGAAACACGGGAAGTGATTTTTCAGTAAGTGACTTGGGGCTAAGATCTTCTAGGAGAACTGAATGTTACTTTTCTTCAGGACATGGTTAACAAGCAGCAAAGATTCTCCCTCCACTTGGAAGTGTCTTGGGATTCCCATTCCCTAAATTAGATGCCTACAGTCTTTCTTCAAAAAAAGAATGCAGCTATTTATTTATTTATTTATCTATTTATTTATTTATTTTTGCAGAAACACCTCCAGAGGAGGAGATAACATCAGTCATTCCGTCATTCCCCTGTAACAAGGCAGGGTATTCATTCAGGTGACATCCAGCTTTGCTGACTGACAGGCACCAGAGTTATCTTGCTTGTCGCAAGAATGTGTATTGAGTAAAGGACAAGGGACTATTTAGTGGAGAGAAAGGGAGAGAAATTCCAATGAAGCTCTTCTGCTTGCCATAGAAAAATGAAATTACAGAAGTCCATGGAGTGGCCATGGAGTTGCTTGGGTCTCTGAGCTGTCAAAAAGAGTATCTGTCTGCTATGGAAAATGAAGGTTTGATATTTTGCTTTTCCTGGTTTGAAGAGGAAGCTGGGACCAAGGTCCTGTCTGAGTGCTTTAACCACTGTTTCCTTTGACTCAAAGCAAAGTTATGTCCCATCTCTTTCTGACCATGTTTTATTCAGTCTGGTTTTCTACTGTGTTTGGATCATGCCTAGTTAGGGCTGATGCATGAAAGAAATCTGTGCTCAAAGGGAAGGTAAATGCTGAATGACTCAGACTGGCTGAGATGTTTCTAGGTATGCTGAAAAGCATACCTAGAAAAGCTGCACTTTATAATTACCTTGAGTGCATTGATGTGAAAAGCTAGATCAATTACAAATTTTAGGTGGTTCTGCAGTTGGTAGCAGCTAAGTAGGGATTTTGAGGAAAACAGTTTTGGCAGTGGAACTTCTCTCTGCAGAGAAGATAGTGCAAAGTGGATTTCTTGTATGTTAATTGATGGCTCTACTCTGACTTCCCAGATACACAGAGCTGGCACATTGTAAGGTGCTTCAGACTTCTCATACAGTGCAGAAATGATCTCTCTGAGGTTTTCCAAACAGGTCGCTGTTCATGAGCACAGCAGAATTTGCACATCGAGTACCATCTTTTGTGAAGACATTTGCAAAACCAAAGAAAAGGGAAACTGGAGCATTTCAGAGTTGTTGACAAACATAGTTGATTCCTATCAAACTTCTCTTATTGCTGCCTTTGTCTTGGAAGATCAGGCTCTCACCAGTGGACTGGTGAGTATATATGGTACCTCCTGAAAGACAGACAAGGCAGGGCAACCACTTGTGTGTGAGGTAACACAGACATCCAGTATGCTACTTGCTGGCAGCCCCATTGATCTGAACAAGGTGTGTGCACAAGTCCAGGTCCCACTTGTCAGACAGGCAAGCCAAATATAAATAATCTGCAGATTCTGCCAGTCAGTCTGCCAGCTGCAGACATAATTAATGCAGCTGGACACTGAGCACTTTGGAACAAAAGTGCTACAAATCTACAAATGTTTGCAGTTGTCATGAACTAACAATCTTCTTTGGCAAGACTTGAGTTCACTTCAGTGCACAGTTTAATGACATTTCCCATTCAGATTATTCCATGGAGAAATACACAACTGAGATATTTTAAGACTGGCTGCAAGATTTCAACTACTAAAAACCCCAAAGTATTAGAACATAGTATGATGTAGCTCATTCCTTTCAATGAAAATTGTCACTAGAAAAAAGAAATTTCTGACTTTGGAATGAATTCTGTGGTTTTGGACTGAGCAAATTCACCCAAAAGTAAAAGCAGGAGTTCTGAACTCAACTTGGAATATCTCAGCTCTATTGTCTTTTAGGACAAACAAACATGAATTTAAGGTTATGTGGATGCATGTGCCAAACTGCCTAAATCTTTGTACAATATGAACTAATTTGACTTTTGCATTTTAAAAATAAACCAATTTCTTTCACTACTGCTTGAAATGTGCCCTTGTCAGTCACAATTATTCCCGATTCAGCAAAAATTTGTAACCAGTGGTCAGACGAGCAAACAACGCACTTGAATCAGGCAGTTTATATTTGCAGCAAATGCCTTAAAAGAACTCTTCCAAAAGCAAATGTATTCTGCAGAGAGGAAACAGCAGAAGCATCCTGTATTTCTCTGCAGTTCAGCAATACTCATTGCCAACACCAACATCATATACTTTCAGAGCTATGTTTTTCTCATTCTTACATGGTGCCTTTTGAGGTTACATTGGGCAAACCATCTTGGTATCAAAGTCCTCCATACACGTTGGTGATGTGAATTTGGATGTTTTTTTCTTGCTTGTTTGCCCTTGGAAAAGCGATTGCAAAACCTTTATCAAGTTATCAGTTGTAGGTGTAAAGAAAGGGACATAATAAACCCTCTTTTTCATCTTTTCAGGAACTGAGAAGAACATCATAACATTCAGGTAGTAAGAAATCATTTACACACAGAAGTGACTAATAGCTGAGCAGTGACAATAAAATGTTTCTGCCATGTGTGTGCTGCATGTTTTGGTTAGAACATATTTTGAAATATGCCTTAAAGATCCCTCAAGGATGGATTTGTTTTCGATGTTGCAAGAATCCTCCGTGGCTGCCCTTTGCACAAGAATCTGATGTATACTGTTGATGGGAAATCCTTGCTTCCGAGAAAGTCTTGAAAGGATATTTAAAGTGTTTGGGTTGTTTTCTTTTGTGAAATTGGAGTTTAAGCCATATGACCTGTGGAACACCTCTGGCAGAAAAGGCAGGCTTCAGAAAAGAGATGAGCTTGTCTCATTTGCAATGGCATTTTTTCAGTGTTTTGCTGGTTTAATTCTGTTACAATCATTCATGTGACTTTCAATTAACAAAATAGCTATCAGATTGAGTAACTATAAGAGATCTATATTATGTGCCAGTGTCATTATGGCTAGTGATGAGATGGAAAAGGTCATATGGGAGACACTTTAAAACTAGAATTCAGCAGTGTTTACATGACTCAAGGCAGCTTCAAGGGTTCAAAATGCACTGCAAATTTTTTAGTTTTTAATCTCTTTGGAAGATAGCTTTTGATTTCTAAACCCATGACCTTTACAACTAACGTTCATACAAACTATTTAGCTGTTTATTTCATTTGGGGTACAAATGAACCTATTTAATTTTGCCTGCCATCTCAAGACTGAAAAAGAAGTTTCCTTGCATAGATTCTTCATCCATGTCACACTGTAATAGGTCTACTTCCACATTTTCTTTTTTTATGTAATGGTAAACCACTACAGGACCAAAGTTTTGAAAAGATTCTTTCAAAATTATACCTGTGAAATCAGGCTATTGTTTTGAGCAAAAATAGAAAATCTGTCAGGTCCACTTTTTGAATGTCTACAACTCAATTTACTTCAATAGACTTGTTCAAGATTAACATCACTCTAACCTGGAGGATGCTAGAGGCCTTGGCTAACTTGAAGTTTTGTCAGTCATGAAAATTCATTGTTCTTTGAGGCAAATATTAACCTTATCTTCAGCCTGCACCAATATTTACTTTCTAAATCAATAAACCTTGATGCTTAATCACTTCTGTTAAAGTCCATGTCTGTTTAGTATCTCATACTACATACAATTACTGCCAAGAGTAAATTTTAAATCTTCTTTTTATGGAAACATTGTGGTGAGGTGACTTCCTGTGAAGTTAAATATTTGGAAAGGTTATTTAAAGTTGCTCTCCAAGTACATGCTGCACCTTTACAATAGGCTTCATTAGTAATATTGTTACTCTGGCAGCTTTATTTTTCTAGAATTGATGGAAGATGAGGTAAAGATACATATGGAGGTCTCTCTCTGTTGTATGTCCAGGTTTGATAGCTCCAGGTGTCACAGACACCTCAGTCAATTAAGGTTTAAGTTCTGGAACCACTGCTAACTAAATAGGGCCCAAGCCTGACAAACATTCATGTACTTACATCACTTGTTTAAGCAGAGGTATTCAGGTATCAGCCACGTTGCCTTTTAGTACATGCAGTAAAAAAACCCCAAAAAACAAAAACCCCCAAATTTAAAAAACCCAACTAAGGCAACCGCTCCTGTCTACGGCAGTCACAGCTTAGGCTAGCATCAGAGCATAACAGATAAATGCAACAGGAAATGGGGCATTTGTAGGAATGTAAATATTAAAGAAAACTGCTTGGAGAGTTGCACAGAAACATAAACATACACCAGCCATTACAGTCCATTCTGCTTTAACTATCTCCTTCAGGATATGTTTATTATTCTATAAGGACAGATCAAAAATGTTAAGTTAGTGTTGTATTATTTCACATATTATGCAAACAACCATCATTTTGTATTGTATGGATTTGAACAAAAACCTGGCAACACAAAATACATTTTAAAGTGATGTATTGTAACCATAGATACAATGAATATTTGTTCAACCACAGATAAAACTGTTATTGATATAATTCCTGATGGTATAAATGGAAACTTTTGGGACCACTCTTGCAGTGTGAATCAGTTCCATTTCATTCAGTCACTGATTTCAATCAAATCTGCTGCAAGATCTGCCCTTCTGAAAATGGCATTTTTGTTCAGACTGGATAGAAGTAGCCATGATCCCCTTGGAATCAGGCCAAAAGTCTTAATCTTTCAAAACCAAAATAATATCTAAAAGAAGACGAGTGTAATTATTTCCAATTTAAAGATGGGAAAACAGAAGGAGTTCAATTAGATTACCCAAAGTCTTACAACATTTCACTGAGAGCATTTTCTGCCTTCCAGACACAGGCCCAAAGCCTGGAGAAGTCAAAGAACGTTGCTGAAATCATCTTGCTGTTTGAAACAATAGTCTTGTTTTTCTCAAATCTTCAACCAGTTTATCTCCTATTTTTGAACAATTTATACTGAGATGTGAATGATTTCTGTTACCAAGTGGTTCCAAGGTGTCTGTTTTGCTCTCAAGTCAGTGAGAAGCTCTGCGAAATGTGGAACAAATACTATACATTTGGGTAATCTGAAAACCAACCTTGATCTTCTTTTCACTGTTATATCCTCTCTGTTTCCCACTTTTTCTTTTCCTCCTTGTCTCTCTTTCTCTCTTGAGGATAGCGTAAGTACAGCTGTTAAAAATAACACAAGATTTGTTTTTCTAAACACTTAAGCAGGAGTTCTTTCCAGTAGACATGAAGAAGAGCACTGCCTGCAGGGCACGTTGTACTAGCTTTCCTAAGACATTCCTTGTTATTTTTCAGCAACCAGCATAATGATGTGATTGAATAGCACTAAATGAAAGAAGACAAATATCACTGTCCTGCATGCCTTTGGCTGAGTCACAGGATATTTTTCATGACAGCAAAAGCATTTAATGAAATTCTTTGTATAGGTGACTGTTTCTTCTTCTGGTAGTTACTTCTTATGGTAGCAGTTTATTAACACTTAAGAATTCTGTACAAAATATTCCAGATTTTTCTTGTCTGAATATGCAGGCATAAAACCACAAAACTAAAAAGATGTAAACTCCTGTTTTGAGAGGCAATGACCACAGGTATCAATGTTTTGTTTTGTTTTTTTTTTAATGTTAGAAAAATATGCTAATAGTATTTTCCTTACCGAAACGTCTGTTCAAGTCTTTCAGTAACTGTACTTCTCTACTGTTACTACAGGTGAACAAAAGAAAATACTGGGAGATTTTGAAGCCTGGATTTTCTAACACCAATGCATAATAAATTATGATGTTGCATATGGACAGATCTGGACTTATTCCTGACTTTAAAGCACCTAGATAGCATTCCGGGTTTACTTGGCTACCTCTGTTGCCTCAGTATTATACTAACCTGGAACCCTGCACTGCTGTGAGAAACATCTCTTGGGTTAATGTCTGTGTCCTGTCCTTGACAGGAAGGAAAGAGAACAGAGTAATTGCCCTCCTTCTGTGTTTTGCAGGGCTCTGGGAGAGTGGGCTTTGTTGGAAGTGTGGCCAGGTGCTCTCAAGCTGAACAGCTCTTTCTCACTTCATTTTCATCATTGCAAGGAGCTCTGCCAGCTCCTGGGCTGCATTTGTTCTTCACTTTGCAGGCATAAAATTGGAAAGTCCATGTCTATTTTGTTCTCAGTGTGGCATGATTCAATTTTTTTTTTCTGAGTCTTCAGTAACAGTGAAGTCTTCTTTGCTCTATGGATTTTCAAGACATTTCAGACCTGTTGTAATAACATTCCACTTGCTGAAACCAGTGGAAACCTTTCTGTGGACCTAATTGAAAGGAGGTTCACGCCAGAGGTTTCCTTCCTTTCATTATCTTGACCAATTACTTTTCCTCCCACTGACAAATGTTCCAGGTCACAAAAACTTCTTCAGAACTGGGTAGGAGCAGTATGCTCTCTTTTTAAATAATCTCATAATGTTCAATATTGTCAAAAGTGAATCCTAGTTGCCTTTTCTTTCCTCTCATTTTCTGCTGATCAGATAAAGTGCCAAGAGCAGGAAGTGTTGTAACATCCTGATGTTGCTGCCTTGCTCCCTGCCTACATCTGTCCCATTTGCCAGTTGTGAAAAAGGCTAAAGGCAATTTTGATGACTCAGAGTTGTGGGTGGATTGGACAGTGCGATGAAGGCTGTCGCTCAGGCACTAATGCTGGGATGAAGCAAAATTTTTATTTTGCTATGATTAGCACAAGTAGGATGGAATTGGACACATTGCCCATCTTAATACTATTGCTAATTCTTTCCAGCTCCTCCAGAACCCCGTGGAATTTCAGTATCAATTTCTGTACTGTGCATACCTATATCAATGACTGTCTCCAAAAGTAACAAAAAAGGAGTCAGAGCAAGGAAATAGGGGAGAAAAAAAGGCAAGCAAGAGAACTAGTTGAATATTCCCAGCAAGTTTTGCTAAAGCTATGTAGCTGCTCTAATTTTCAGGTCCCATGGCATTTGCTGGTGGGTGGTAATAGACTGCAGACATTTAAAATTTTGGCACCAGGGCATATAGTTGCTGGATGGCCAGTTGGGAAATCTAAGTGAAATACTGAAAATATATCAATTAGTGTGTTTTTCTCTCACCATTGGACTCTGACAGACAGGGCATGTGTTGTGAACTGGAATCAAAACAACCTGTGGTGTCCTTTGCAACGGAAAGACAAAAAATGAGAAAATAATCAGGAAACAGTGGCGTTATTATTTGGTGCTCAGTTTTCAAGTGCAGCAAAAATAACTACGCCATGAGAGAAACGATGAATGTCAGAAAATATATCTGACCTCTGCCTGTTGCTGCCGCCACCATCAAAGGTGAAGGGTTGTCAGGCCCATGGTAGTGATGCCTGCAAGAAAAAAATGCCAGGCCACTGGCAGGAGATTGGCAGAGGGAAAGGGTACATGGGCTGGAAGGAGCCAGGGTTCAGAGAGTCCTTGCAGGACTATGGGCTGTACCAGTGAAAGGAGCTGTGAAGGACCTTGAGCTCTGAAAGCAGCATCATAGCCTCATCTTCTCTACCACATTCACCGCCCAAGTAGCCAGCAGCTTGCTCCTTTCTCCTCTGTGCCAGACTTCTGCCTGCAAAGCTTTTCTTGGCTGCATGTACCCCTCTGTGGTTAGTACTCTTAGGCCCCCTGAGCTCTTGGGATGGGTTTCTGGTACATAGGCTTCTCTTGGCCCCTGTCAAAAGGTCACTACACCTTGGCACTGGTGCTTTGACACACTTTCTTGCTTTGGTCTGCAAATCCATGATAAAGATGTGCAAAGCCCTGGTAGAGATAACAGCTGAAACACAACGCATTAGATTTGTTTAGGTAGATCTGGGCAGATCTTTTTTAGATAGGTGTAGTACTTTTCCTGTGGTTGGGAAAGATATTTGTCCATGTCCCAGTTTTCTTATCTTAGTATAATCGTTTAAAAACACTAGTGTGCAGGCAGAAGGATATCATGAGCAGGGGAAGTAGCTTCAGGTTTTGAAAGCCTCTGTAATAATATTGGTCCTTTCCAGGTCCTTTTTTTCATCTGAAATCTTCACACATCTCCTGTCTCTTCATGTCTTCTCTCTCCCTTTCCACGTGGATGTGTCTTGCTGTGTCTGCAAAATTAAACACTGTCACCATATGGGACAAATTGTCAATAGTTCAGACTTACCCAAATTTTGGTACTGTGATTGATCCCCTTAAGTGGGCCAAACAAGTATAATATTGCACTCAAAACTGGTTTGGGACCAATGACTACATTCTGTGGAAATCAAAACCCCTGGGGTAGAACTTGAATGACTACATGTGGATCAATGTTTCTAACCTGCCACTTCTGCAGATGTTCCTCCTGGTGCCCAGAGGAACATGGCTTTCCTTGCTGTTGTCCTGTGAAGAACTGGATCTCTAGGTACATTTACAAACAATGAGCAACCTCCCCTCCTGGGTCCACCATCTTGTCCAGTTTTCTAAGCCCCTTCAGTCACAAGTCACCCTGCCCTGGGGCCCTCTAACAAGCATATTAGTGTGGACCTCATCTCCTCCCGATTCTCTCCACTTCAAAATGATTTCTGATTTTGAGTCATCTTGTGGCAATGTGACACACTGGTAGGTCAATGAAGAGTGTATAACCCTATGTGCTTTGGTTTCAAGATTACAACAGTGCTAAACAGGCTCAAGAAATAAGCAAATACAATCCCTAATAGGTCCTTGCTGCTCTGCATTATTACACGTAGAGTTTTTCTCTGCAGCCTGATAATTTAATCTTTCTCTTACCCTTTTCTCTATTACTGCTGATCAAGCAAAACCATTCTGTCAGTGAAAGGAAGCCACTATTATTTACATTAAATTTTGACCCAGTGAACGCCCTGATAAACTAGGTCACAGAGGACACAGATCCTGCTTGGTTTTTCTTGAAGATTCTCCGCTTTTTCCTAAAAGACATTTACAAATGTATTGTTCTTTCTACATGTTATAACTTTTTAAATACACAGGCAAGTTCAAATGAATGTCTGCGTTCTTTTAAGAGGAAGCAGTACTAGGCAGAATAGATGGTAGAGATTTAAGTGCCACTTCTTAGTAGCCCATTGGCTATTATCTGCTGTGGTTTATTCCAAGTAACTACAAGTAGCAACAGCAAAGATGATATGGGAATCCAAGAACAGCAACAACATTTGCTGAAAGAATAACAGGAATTGTTGTGACACATGCTTTTTCAAGCTCTTCTCTGTACACAGAAAATTGCACCATATCTGTCCCCTGCTAATACTCAAATGTAACTTAATTACATTTTTTGCATTGTATCACAGAATCACACAATAATTTAGGTTGCAAAAGATGTTTAGATTCTTTTAATTCATTAAATGTATTTTTTAAAAAGAATATTTCATCTTCCACTACTTCATTACTTAATTTGCAGCACAGAAACACATTTTCATTTCTGTTGAGCAAAACTGAAAGCACAGTCCACAAAAGAGCCAGTGCCAGCCACGTAACCATGGAGCTGCTTGAAGTCCCAAATCCAGTCACAATTTAGGGCAGAGATGAACTACATGTAGGTCTCAGCTGGTCATTTGCTATCAGGACAAGAAATACAGAATAACATGTATAGCATGCAAATGCTTTCGCCCATCTGGTAGAAGGGACTGTTGGAGAGGGCTAACTTGATGACAAAGCTGAAAAAAATCACAACTAGACTTAGAAAAAACATCTTTCATGTTGTAAGTTTTGCCACAGGATGTAGGACACCGTAGAATGTGGTAACATACTACTACATGTTATGTGACATTCACACTGGAGCAGTGATGGATGCCTGTCTTCTTTTTTTCCTGCTTGGTCTTGGTACTGGGAAATACTTTGGTTTTGGCCATGGATTTTTAGATGAGGCCCTGAACCTACTAAGAGTGTGTAAGGACAGTGGAATATCCTGATGGTTTTCATCTTGACACAGTGCCTGCATCCCAGAGCTTTCACAGGCCATAATCTGTGACTCTTCATGATTTCCCAGTGGTTAGTGAGATCTCTGGTTACTTTCTTATCAACTGAAATGCAATAAAAAACCTTAACCCATTCTTTCAAAGAATGGCATGCAGAACTTTAAATGAATAAATATTTCAAAGTGAATGGCCAAGTAAAACCATACTCAGAAATCTGAAATATAGAATTTTGTGTATGTAGCCTGTGTGCATGAAATAAATGTTTTCTATTCTGTGTTTACACGAGAATAACTTTTTTTTAATCTTCTCTCCACAGAAAATTGTCTGTTAAAGGATGATTTAAAAATGCTTATTGTTGTACATAGGTGGGTAGATGGTTGAGCTAAAACACCATGAGATTAAGATTCTCTCCTTTATGCCTGTCACTAGAATATAAATCCAAAACTTTTACAAACACATTACCTTTTTGATAAGTAAGAGACTTCTTGTGGCAATATTTGCTAGTGGAATGTGGGTTGTTCAAATACAATATTGAGGTTTTCTTTCTCTTCTGAAATAAATTATTCTGACAAAAGACAGAACAGATAAAATACAGTGTTCAAAGTTACTCCTAGAACTTGCTAAGCAAAGTAGTTTTGAAGTGGCAATGGCAGCAGGAACACTTACACTCACTTATTGGGATTAATTAAGTAAGGGCAATTACGTGCTATGATTTTTGTCCCTGAATTCAATACTCTGTATTTATTTTGTTTCATTTTGCAAAACTTCTTCTACATTGCAACCCTCAGAGATAAATGGTACAGAAGTATTCTTTCTAAATTCTAGATTTCTACTGCAACAGGAGTTTTAGTTGTGTCTTCTCAGGACTTCTTAGAAAGCACCACATGACAGTAAAATCCGAGGGTGCCGTATACAATTAGAACGTCTGTATGTTGGATTTGTAATTCCAAGATAGTTCTCAAAGGAAGACTACTTAGGAGAACGAACGTAATACATAGAAAATAGTCTGTGATTTCAGAAAAACAGTCTTTTGCAATTCTGCTAGTTTAATTATATACCAGTTAATGCATTACCACTTCAGAAGTTTGAACACAACGATTTGTGCAGCTGCTGGTGAATCAGACTGAAGACATCATCATCTTCAGAAAACAGTTTTGGGCAGTGTTTAAAAAAACAGGATCTATTTATAAGCTGGTTCACACTGCTGCACAAACAGCTGTGCCAGCACAACAGAGAAGAATGACACACGGTGGGTATAAATAATGGATGGGAAGGAAAAGAGTATCTTAAATTGGCACAACTGCCAAAGACTTTGTCTTTATCAAGTACAACTTTGATTTTGTCCTTTATAGCCACACAGTAAATTGTATAAGGGACTGCAAGCTAGAGTGCAAAATGTAAAGATCTAACAAAGTTATTTGACAGCAAATTTACTGATTTTCCTTATTATACCTCCTTCAGTTTGTTGCTGTTATATGTATTCAAATACATGGTTTCAACATCACGTTTATACCTTTGTACTTTGGCACAAATGCTTACATCTCTCACTGATCTTTGTCCAGAGCTGGTGTCTTATTCTTGGCAACATGTCCCAGACATGTTGTATTTGTCAGTATAGACTGCAAAGAACTTGCAAAGGTCTTTTTTTTTTTTTTTTTTTCCCCAGTCCAGTAGCATCTTGGTGACAGGCACAGCCAGCAGTATTCCGGCCTCTGAAGTACCAGGTCACCAGTCACCTGTAGCCTGCATTCAAAGTGAAGCAAGTAGTAGGATCAGCCCATAAAATATCCCCCAATTTTGTGTACAAGGTATTATTTCCACCCTAAAACACATCTTGCTGGACCAAGCATTACTTCAGTGAAAACTGTCTTCAAAAATTAAGCCTAGAGGTGTGACATTAATATGGAGGAACAGATTTGAAAATCCAGTATACTCGAGTGCATGTATTCCTGCATTGAACAGCTGCTTTTACACACACATGTACACTCACACAAAAATATGCACACACTTCATTCTTTTTATACTTGCAGTCAAATTGTCTTGGGTGAAAGAAATTATGCAATATATGGCCTATGAGTACTGCGTAAGTGATTTCCACATCAGCTACAGAACATATCTAATAACTGTCACTCCCAATTGTAAATTTTTGCTGAACCCTCCTGGATGGTTAGCTCTGTTTTGCATTTTACTATGTGTGGAGAGACACAGAACATCCTAGCACTCGCATATCCAACTCATTGCTTTTCTCGCTTGTCTCTTTGGTCTAATGTTAGATATGGAATTTTATGTGTGTTATGTACACAGAATTAATATGCTAGGTCAGGAAGTTTTCCCTTCCAAATAAACAAATGTATTGTAATTCCTTTCTCTGCTTCTTTCTGTCAGGAGAAAAAGTAAGCATAATTTGGTTTCAGCATGAGAGATCAGAGGCTGCAGTACTAACATGACCATTTGTAAAGAAATTAGCAGAACTGCACCTGCTTTCCAGCATGTTTTTACCTGAGAGTAGTGTATGAAGAGAGAAGTAACAAAATGCCACTAGAAAAAGAAGACTGAAAAATAAAAACTCTGGTTGAAGTAGAAAAAAAAACCCAAACCATATTAGAACATTTATTTAACCAAATTACAATGCATGACCATTTTCCAATCCTGAATGCATTTAAATTACAGGCATATGTGTTTGCTGCACTATTCTAATCCATGCTACACTAACATTCTCTTAAATATTTCCACTATGCTCTGAATGAAGTGTCAAAATTCACCATGAATTAGTTTGCTCTTTACATAGTGTTAGACATGCTCGTATTTGTCTGAACTCAATGTGTGTGGGAGGCTCAGCTTTTCAGGTGGTATTTAACTTCTTGGAAGATGAAGGCCCCAGTGTCTGCTTTAGATGAAATGTGTGAGCTGCTTTTAAAATACATTTCCAACTTTATGTAAAACTTTCTTTCTATGAGTCTAGTTATGTGTCAACTTGATTCCCACACACCTCAAGTACAAATTACCAGGGCAGTAAATACATGTTCAAATTCCAAGTATGCTTTAGAGCAGCACAATAGTTAAGAATGTCTTCTTTTTCTTTTTTTTTTTTTTTTTTTTTTAAAGCTAGTTAGTGCAGTATTAGGTAGGTCACTCTGGCCACATTCCCAGAATTTAACAGTGGGGGCCTTGTGGAATGCTAAACGATGTGGATAACAGCATTCAGACTCTCTGTGAGCCAATCAGTCAAAACATTTGCTGCTTTGAAAATGTGTTCTTCAAAAAATGGGCATATGGAACTTATTAGACTATTTGATGGAGTTCAGGAAGCAGCCCAAGAGAAGCATAAAAACATTTGAGGACACAATTCTACCTTAAGGTAATAAGATCTCTAAACTCTTCTTTTGCAATCAAATACAAAATACAGGCAAGAAACATCATGAACGGAGACGTGTGACATTTGAAACAGTCACGAGACCCTAAGTAAAGAACTTGCAGTGGTAGTAAAAAAGTAGTGGTTTAATTTCAGTAATGACTGGTACACTTAGTTTAGTTTCCTCAGTGGAGCGTATTGATCCTTGGCTCTTTAACAGCTTGTGTCAAGGAGTTCTGACTCATGGTTTCACTGCAGTGGATTTCTGTGTCTCTAGTGCATTGGCAGTGAGGATCAGTCTCCTTGGAGATGAAAAAAAGACAGTGCTACAGATAAGAGAAAAATGAGCTGTCATTTTCCAGTACTTGCTTGTACCTTCTTCCAAAAGACTCATCTCTGTCACACAGTGAATGCTGACTGACCCCAGAGACAGCAGAGATTGCCCTTGTAGTATTGAATGACAAGGAAAACTGCATAAAAAAACTCAGATTAAATTCTGGATTTGGCAGCCACAACAAGAGATAACGCTGGGTTTTGCAGCTCCAGGGATTGTGCTAGAGTAGACTATTAGATGAAGTACTGCTTCAAGGACAGAAGTAGAGGAGAATGGAGCAATCTGTCCAACTCTATACTCTCTCCCTTCCTCTCACCTACTCTGTCACTCATCTGAGTATGAAACTGAACTGTGCAGGCTCTTTATGCCACACTGCTAGCTTTGATCACTACTGCAAAGAATTAGAAGGATGCCCTGTTCGTTTGTAGCCTATCTCATACAATTGAGTGTTACAGGTCAACAAAGTATTTAGGGACTTCTGATCCATTTTTCTATTCTGTAAGTCTGACAGCCAAGGTTTGTGATTTGATTTTTGTATATGTACCACTGCTCAAGAGTACTTCTCCTTCTGTATGGCTGTAGCGTAAGGAGACAAAATGTGATATGGAAGTATTAAACATGGATTGTTATGTATTAGATTATTGCTATTTGCTGCATATAGAGTGGTCTTGGTTATCCTAGTGTTTGAACCAGAAACTGAATTGCATAGGAAGCTTTGACATTTGTAGCACTGGTATGCAGGATCTCACAATTATTGCTCCTAGCAAGTAAGTTAAGTAGGTTTTTAACAGTTGCAGAAATTATGGACAACATGGCATAGAGGTACCATGCTATCAAGTAATGCTGAAGTTATTTGCCTTAGAAGTTGTTGATCAGTCATATGCCCCATTTTTCACTTCTTGTCTTGGCTTGATTCAGTTCTGACTTGCACTGTCTTCCCTGCTGTGCCCCTGATTTCAGTCTCCTGCATTGCTTCCTCTAGGACAGGGTGCTGCTGTGTGCATAGCCTTTCTTCCTGGAGAGCGTGGAGGCAAAAGGGCTGGAGATGAGCTGCTATCTTGCTATGCTCCAGCAGGCAACATGCATTTTCCTGCAGTCAGGCCAAGCTGCTGCCTGTATGATTCCCCCAAGTTACTGTGGGGAAGGATTCTGGCATTAATCATGCTGCTTTTATTCAACCTCTATGATTGAGTAAAGTATCCCAGAAAAAATAGATCTCAGCCCTGAGACATTGTAATGGCTGGGGAAAAATAAGCAAGGAAGAAGAGTGAAATGTCTCTGCCTTCAATGACAGCCCCCTGGGAACTTCACTGATCCTTGTTCAACAAGCTTGATGTAATACTTGGCAATATCATGAGACTACGTTATCATTACATCATATCATTAAGTGATGGGTGCTTGTTGTGGGATACTCACTGCTAAAGGGCACTGAAAGACCCATCTGTGGAGCAGATAGTGAGCTATGAGAGGTGTGCTGCCTACTAGGAGCCAAGGACAGGGATGTAGCCAAGAGAATGCCATGTCTTGTCAGAGATGCAGGCTACTATCCCTTACGTTCCATGTAGGCATGAATCATGTCATGAGGCATGACATCTCCAGGATTCAGAAGGATGGGATTCATCTCTCCCGTAAGGGCACTGCAAAATTTGAGAGTAGGCTAGCAAACTTAATAAACAGGTCTTTAAACTAAGGGACTTGGGGGGTATAAGGAGAAGCAAAATAGAATAAGCTGTCCTCTCTAGCTGGGAAACAGGGCAGGACAGGGAATGCAATGATGTGCCCTTCATCTGCACACTGGGCTGAGATGCAGAAGTCTAACCACTCTGAGGAAGAGCCAAACTGGGGAGGATTCTCCTGCATCCATCCAGGGAAAGCTGTGTGTTTGAGTGAGCCCCTGCACTGCCTCTACATCAATGCATGCAGCCTCGGGAATAAGCAGGAGGAATTAAAGATGTGGGTGTGGATGCGGGGCTACGACCTCATTGTGGTCACTGAGACATGGTGGGACAGCTGCCATGACTGCAGCACAGCCATGGAAGGCTATATATTGTTCAGGGAAGACAGGTTAGCAAGGTGAGGAAGTGGAGTTGCTTTCTGTGTCAAGGAGCAATTAATGTGTACTGAACTGTGCCTGGGTGGGGATGAGGGGCAGGTTGAGTGCTTATGGGTAAAAACTAATCGGCAGGGCAAGGCAGGTGATATTGTTGTAGGAGTTTGCTACAGGCCACCTGATCAGGAGAAGAAAGTGGATGAGGCCTTCTACAACCATCTGAGAGCTGCCTCACGATCACAATCCCTGGTCCTCATGGTGCACTTCAACCTCCCTGATATTTGTTGGCAAGGCCACACAGCCAAGCACATGCAGTCCAGGAGGTTACCACAGATTGTCAACAACTTCCTGTTGCAGGTGATCAAGGAACCAACGAGGAGGGGTGTGCTGCTGGACCTGATGCTGACAAAGAAGGAGGGTCTGGTTGGGGATGTGAAGGTTGGAGGCAACCTTGGCTGCAGTGGCCATGAGACAGTGGAGTTCAAGATCCTGTGTGGAAGAGGCAGGACACAAAGCAAGATCGTGACCCTGGATTTCAGGCGAGCCAACTTTGGCCTCTTCAAATATCTACTTGGATGGATCTCAAGGGATATGATTCTAGAAGACAGAAGTGCCCATGAGAGTTGGCAATCTTCAAGCACCACTTCCTCCAAGCCCAAGATCAGTGTGTCCCAATGCGCAAGAAAGGAGGAAAAGGAGGTAGGAGGCCTTCACAGATGAGCAAGAATCTGCTGGGTCAACTCAGGAAGAAAGTAGCCATCTAGGAGAGGTGGAAACAGAGGCTGGCTTCTTGGGAAGAGTATAGGAACTTTGCCAGAGCATGCAGGGGTGCAATAAGGAAGGCTGGAGCCCTTCTAGAATTAAAATTAGCCAGGGAAGTTAAGGACAGTATTAAGACATTTTTCAAATATATCAGCAGCAGAAGGAAGATGAGGGAGAATGTGGGCCCACTGCTAAACACAGAGGGTGCCCTGATGACCAAGGATGCAGAGAAGACTGAAGTACTGAATGTCTTCTTTGCTTCGGTCTTTACGGCCAAAGTCGGTCCTTGGGAAGCCCAGTCCAGCAAGGATAATGAGATGGCCAGGACAGTAGAGAAAGGGTGGAAGAGGAAGAGGTTTAGGACATGTTAGCCAAGCTTAACACTCATACATCATTGATATCTGATGGGATGCATCCGAGACTGCTGAGGGAACTGGCTGATGTGATTGCTAAGCCACTCTCCATCATTTTTGAACAATCATGGAGGCAGAAGAGGTGCCTGAGCCCTGGAGAAAGGCCAATGTCACTCCAGTCTTCAAAAAGGGCAGGAAGGATGATCCAGGAAACTACAGACTGGTCAGCCTCATCTCCATCCCTGGAAAGGTGATGGAACAGCTCATCCTGAATGTTATGACTGAACATATGAAGAAAAAGATAGTTATCAGGAGGAGTCACCATGGATTCACCAAGGGGAAATCCTGTTTGACCAACTTGATAACTTTCTATGAGGGCATAACTGGCTGGCTGGATAAGGGGAGAGCAGTGGATGTTATCTATCTTGATTTCAGAAAGGCTTTTGACACTGTCTCCCATAACATCCTAATCAGAAAGCTCAGGCAGTGTGGATTGGATGAGAGGATAATGAAGTGGATCAAGAACTGTCTGAATGACAGAGCCCAGAGGGTGTTGATCAGTGGCACAGAATTGAGTTGGAGGCCTGTGGCCAGTGGAGTTCCACAGGGATGGGTTCCAGGGACAGTCATGTTCAACATCTTGATCAACGACCTGGCTGAAGGGACAGTGTACCAAACAGCAAGTTGGCTGATGACACCATGCTGGGAGGAATGGCTGATCCCCCAGCAGGCTGTGCTGCCATTCAGCGGGATCTTGACTGGCTTGAGAGCTGGACAGAGAGGAACCTCATGAGGTTCACCAAGGGCAAGTGCAGAGTCCTGCATCTGGGAAGGAACAACCCCAGGCACCAGTACGGGCTGGGAGTCGAACTGCTGAAGAGCAGCTCTGCAGAGAGAGACCTAGGAGTTCTGTTTGATAATAAAATAACCATGAGCCAGCAATGTACCCTCATGGCCAAGAAGGCAAATGGCATCCTGGGATGCATCAAGAAGAGTGTAGGCAGCAGGTCAAGGGAGGCTCTTCTCCCCCTCTGCCCTGGTGAGGCCTCATCTGGAGTCCTGTGTCCAGTTCTGGCTCCTCAGCTCAAGAGGGACAGAGAACTTCTGGAGAGGGTCCAGCACAGGGTCACCAAGATGATCAAGGGACTGGAATATCTTTCATACAAGGAAAGGCTGTGGGAACTGGGGCTGTTTAGTCTAGAGAAGAGGAGACTGAGGGGAGATCTTATTAATATTTACGAATATCTAAAGGGTGGATGTCAGGAGGTTGGGGCATCCCTTTTTTCTATAGTAGCTTGCAACAGCTAATGGGATGAAGCCGAATCACAAAAAGTTCCACTTAAATATATGAAAAAGCTTTTTTACAGTGAGGATGAGGGAGCAGCACAGGCTACTCAAGGAGGTTGTGGAGTCTCCTTCCTTGAAGGCCTTCAAGACCCACCTGGACATGTTCCTATGCCACCTGACCTAGGTGAACCTACTTCTGCAGAGAGGTTGGACTATATGATCTCTAAAGCACCCTTCCCACCCTGCCATTCTGTGATTCTATGATTACTACCAGAAATACAAATGACAGTCTTCTCTGAAGAAATATTGCATTTCTTTTTTTGTTATGCAAAAGTCCTTCACAGAAGCTGCAGAATCCAGCATAATTTTTACTTTTTACTTTATTCCCTGTATTTCTGTCTTGGGACAGAAAAACTTCCTGGGAACTGGACACTACTGTATGAGTAGTGTCTTTGAAAAAAGAAATTGTTTATAATGGTTTGCGATTATCTCCATTACTGGGCTGCAGTGGATGAGAACATGAAGTTAAACTGCAGATACATTCCCAAACTATGTTGTCACTGTTTTTTCTCACCTAAGGGAAATAAGCTTGCCACATTCAAGGGGTGTATTTTCCCATGGTAGATGTATGACACTGGACTCACAGTTCTGGAGCCAGGGCCGTATTTTTGCCTGTGATGCAGGCAAGAAGGAAAACAGCCGCAAGTAGGCTTGGATAGAAATTTTAGAAGTGCTGTGCTTTGGCCTTTTGCCACTCCTTTTGAAGTCACGGTCTTGTTTCATTGTGTTAGATTTTAGCAGAATCAGAACAATGTCAAAGTTCTTTAAAAACATCCCACCCACTATTTTCAGTGCATAGTTTTATCAAGCCAGAAGTTTTGGTACTGGAAAACATGTTGAGATTTCATAACACTGTGAGATGGACTCCCCAGATCCTTTGTGTTAGCTCTATCCCTTCAGGTTGTCCTTGAGTCCCTTCCTCATGCTGCAATAGTAGTGCTGCAGCTGACTCTCATATATTGCCTGCTTCTCATCTGATCATGGCAAAATGTGAGGAGGGACATATGAAAGAAAGGCAGGAGCAACATCACCCCCAGCAGCAGCACTGGCTGGAGTTCTATTGGGATATGTGGCAGTACATCCTCTAGGATGCTCTTCCTTTGTACTGTCCTCCTCTATTTTCTGACATGTACCACTGTAGTTCCAGCTGCTCATGGTCCTGTGAATGAGATTTTCCAGGAAGGTTGTGAGGCAGTACTGTTTTCTGCCCTCATGGCTGTGTTTCTAAGGATTGAGTTCTGTTTGCTTCTCCTCACTATGTAGTGGAGCACAGTATTTGGCCTTAGCTCAGTGCCTTATGGACAGATTTTCTTTTGTTATAGTAAATATGGGTTCATGTTCAAATGATTAATCTATCACACCTCCAGTTTAAATTCTTTACCAAGCTTTCTGAAGCTTTTAAACCGACTTGTGTTTTGTTAAGTCTCACTGGTTTATTATTCAAAGTTTGGTCCGGAACTAACTAAGCAAATGTTTGGTATTGAGATCTTTCTGTATTCTGCTCTCTGTTCTCTGTTGTAGCTGATATCTATTGAGACTTTAAGCTTTGTTCTGCTCAAGTTCTTTTATTTAGATAATTTATTTTACTTTGGTATTATACATCCACTTCCTAAAAGATTTGTGCCTGGAAAAATGAGAAGAATGAGCTATGAGAGACGTTATAAAATAAACACTATGCCATGTGTGGGGTAGCATTTTTTACTGCAAGTGGCTGCTCTCACTTTCTGGCATTTTTACACATGGCCATCTGTTTGAAGGCTGTTTGAAATGGCTGTATTCCAGCACTTATGTAACTTGCCTGTAGAAAGGAAATGACATCCGTTAGTTTCCTGAAGAATAGTACCAATGCTACAACTGAGGAAATAAAATCTACAATAAAGAGAATAAGTATCATTAAACCTTTTTCCCTTTTACAGTAGGCCACCTATCCGTACTACTCTGAGCACTCCTTTAAAGCAATGGCAAGCCGAGCAGACCCCATTCATTTCACACATACTTTCACATTTGCTGCTAGCAGTGGACTGCAAGACACTGTACCCTACATGTTTGATGAAATTAGATCTCGTAAGACAGAACTGAACTAGTACAATGACAAAATCTGTAATGTGCCTCCATTGAAAGAAATAGGCAAAAAACTTAACAGCAACTTGATAATTACACTGAGTAAAGCTTCAACGCTTTCAAGCGACTGTGAAAGAGCAGCAACTATTTGTCATGACTGGAAAAAAACATACAACTGCATTAATACCAGCTTTGCAGTTTAATATAAACCCATATTAGGATTTAAACTGGAAAGAAAGTTTATGATATTAGAGTCTATATCAAGGCTGTGCATGTTCTGAATATTTGTTTTAAAACTTTGCCAGTCTATAAATGTTCTCAGCTAGTGATTTCAACTGAGCCTTCTTGAGTTACATTACATGGGAGCTTCCTCCTACTCTGTCCTACCAGGAGCTTCAAACTTTTGTCTTGGCTTATTATTCCTGGTTTACTTTCTGCTTTGTCTGCAGAACTAAGTTGTCAAGTGAATTAAACTCTACTAGATCACATATATAACTGCCCAAATAAAGTAGGAATGTCATTTTCTTCTCATGGAATTTTGGTTGGAGATTTCATTTGATTGTCTCTGTCTGAAACATAATGCAAAATAGACAAACCATACTCTGAAAAGTCCAACTTTGGCTGGCAGAAGTTTGATCATACTGCCGCAGGTATCATTCCAAATCACTTTTACGGTTTCAAGGTACTTCAAGTTTAATGTTAATGTCAACTAATGACAAACAAATTGCAATTTCTAGAAGTTATATCCTATACTTGGATGTTGTTTATAAAAGTTTCAGTCTCTCCCATAAACTACAGTGTTGTTGGATTTTAATCTGAGCTGGACTTTATTAAACAGATTTGGGTTGCCAGTTTTTCACATTTCTATACTTTCGAAACTTTTTCATAACAAAGACATTCCTTTGACAAGGAAACAGAAATGAGGAGAAAGGTTGACTAATGATGATCCTTAATAATTTATGGAATTTATATAATCTACTAGTCAATGTTTATGACTGGCCTTGTATACCCTCCAGAATGTGTTGAAATCTGAGAAGCCATCCCCATCCATTTGAAAACAGTAGAAAATGGTACAAAAATACCATATCTCCATAAATAAGTTAAACCTACTTCATATCAAGGTATGATTACTTGCTAATTGAGAGATATTGGCTAATAAGCTAGAGTCATGCATGAAAGTCAAGTGTGGCCAGAGGAGTGAGAAACGAAGGAGTTCATTTCCATCTGATTAATTGTACAGACTTTCCAGACTGAATCATCAAAAACTGACAGTTAAATGCCAAATGTAATGATAGGTTTCTTTTGGTATGGTTCAGCTCACAGCAGGAGTTGAAAACTTTGTCTAGCTGAGTACTTATAAATGGAGTTTATCATGTCAATAGCTTCCTAAATATAGATATTTGTCTAAATTAAAGCCTAACTGAACATTACTAAACCATAGAATTGCTATGAGACAATGCTGATTTTCACCGAGGATTGTTAAGCACTGACACAGGCTGCCCAGGGAGGGCAGTGCAGTCATCGTCCCTGGAGATATTTAAAAGACACATAGATGACGTGCTGAGGGACATGGTTAGTGATGGGCTTGGCAGTGTTAGTAGTTGGACTTGATGATCTTAAAGGTCATTTCCAACCAAACTGATTCTATGATTCTATGAAACTTACTGATGATTTAGACATGGCTGAAAATAGTGTGTAAAAAAAAAAAAAAACCACAACAGTTTTAAATCCATAATTTAGATATAATATACTATTACAGTACATTTGCTCTTACAGATTCTTAGCATGTACTGCAGTAAAATTAGCATTCCTTGCAGGTGCTAATTATATTTCTATAAACTGACAATACGTCTCCTGAATCACCAAGTTTCCTAAACCCTCAGATTTTGAAGGATAATCATATTAGAATCTTAAGGAAATGTCTGAAAGTATGGTTTGACAAAATCCACAGAACTGAATGCCTTTGAATTACCTTTGCATTTCATCCCAGTTGTAAATACATGTGGCATAGCCTAATGAGCATGAAAAGGCCTGACAAGAGCAATGAAATAAGAAACGAAAAGTTTTTCAAAGACACTTATTTAAAGGATTATAATCTATATCAGACAGGCACACTTTAATTCTCATTTTCTGATTGTTCAAAAGCTTTCTGTGTGTTTAGTATAGAGGTCAGATACATGATTAGTTCTAACGGAAGGCCTATGGAGAATTCAGATCCTGTCTAGTCCCTACAGATGCACTGGGTGCATTTATACTAAATACATAATACTGCAGTTGCTGTGCAGTTTTACCCCTGCTTACATGGAGACTGAATTTATCTGCGACAGCTAACTAAAAAAGAGCAAGGAAATGTGACAGCGAAGGATAATGGTTTCACATTTTTTGTTCAAATCAAGACAATTCCTATCAGGTAAAAAGAGAATATGGATTTTCAAGGAGAGAGAGAAAAAAAAAGTACTATTTTCTCATCTACAGGAAAGAAAAAATGAGACATGAGCAACACAGAGCAGATGGAGCTTTGTTAAATCCTACATAAATGGTTTCAATACCTGTTTATGCTATGTGTTGTTGTGACATACTGATACACATATTTGTTCCAGTGTAGGACAACTCCAACTTCAAAGTTAGCTTTATATGATGCACTTCTTCCTTAAAGAATTCTTTGCTATCAAAGCACCATCAACAAAGAAATGCACCTAGAAAAACAGAATTGTTGTCACAGTTGCAACTGTGTAAACACTGCAGTAACATCAGTGCAGCATCCAGACCGCTTCTATTTGTGTGCATGTATAAAGTATTCCCGTTCATAACTGTTACTCCTGTGTTCCATGTCAATGGCCATAGAAGCTTGCAGGCTATTAGGCTTTGTGAATGAGATTATCACCTCTCTGTTGTCACCATAGGTAAAGACAATCTCCATAAAGCTCCAGGTATTTATAGACTTGTCGTAAAAGTAGTGATTGTTAGTGGGTACCTCAGGTACACACTTTTTTTGCCAATCAATTTTCTTAAAAATATATGTCTTCTCTGAAGCAAATGATTTGTTCTTACCCAAAGGATATCTTCTCTGAGTTTTTTAATTTGTTAATTTTAGTTGTTTCTCTGATTTTCAAATGCTCTATGTGCCTATTATTTTTATAGAAAAATATGAGAAATTCCCACTTATGATGGTGAAACCCACTGGTCTCAGTGGGTCCATATTGAATGCATCTGCTTTTGTATGTTTGGGCTATTTTTTTTCATTTTTACTCAGTAACAGCAACAAAAAATACACGGCAGACTTCCTTGAAGTCTGAAGCATGTAGTCCATGAAAAGATCAATTAACAATTCTTTTCCTTAGGAAATTACAGTAATTAATAAATCCAAATTTTTTGGCAACTCTTCAGAAATAAATTTTCTGAGCTTTATATTTATGGAAAAATGAAAATATCTTATTTTTTAAAAAATTTGTGAACATCATACAATTGACCTTGGCCCATTGATCCAGCCTGTCCAGGTCCCCCTGTAGAATTTCCTGCTCTCAGGCAGAACAATACTTCCTCCCAACTTGGTGTTATTTGCAAACTTACTGAGGGCACACTAGATCTCCTTGTCTAGATTAAGATGTTAAACAAAACAGACCCCAGCACTGAGCCCTGAGGGACACCACTCATGGCTGGCTGCCAACTGGATTTAATTCCATTTTCCACCACTCTCTGGGCCTCGCCATCAGCCAATTTTTTTACCCAGGAAGGAGTGGGTCCATCTAAGCCATGGATTCAGCAGAATGCTGTGGGAAATGGTATCCAAGGTGTTATTAAAGTCCAGGCAGACTGCATTTACAACCTTTCCCTCATCCACTCAAATGAGTCACCTTGTTATAGAAGGAGATCTGGTTAGTTAGGTAGGACCTGCCTTTCTGAAACCCATATTGACTGGGCTTGATCATCTTGTTCTGTATATGCTGTTTTGATATTAGAAAAAACTAATCGTGTTTAATNGTAATTAATAAATCCAAATTTTTTGGCAACTCTTCAGAAATAAATTTTCTGAGCTTTATATTTATGGAAAAATGAAAATATCTTATTTTTTAAAAAATTTGTGAACATCATACAATTGACCTTGGCCCATTGATCCAGCCTGTCCAGGTCCCCCTGTAGAATTTCCTGCTCTCAGGCAGAACAATACTTCCTCCCAACTTGGTGTTATTTGCAAACTTACTGAGGGCACACTAGATCTCCTTGTCTAGATTAAGATGTTAAACAAAACAGACCCCAGCACTGAGCCCTGAGGGACACCACTCATGGCTGGCTGCCAACTGGATTTAATTCCATTTTCCACCACTCTCTGGGCCTCGCCATCAGCCAATTTTTTTACCCAGGAAGGAGTGGGTCCATCTAAGCCATGGATTCAGCAGAATGCTGTGGGAAATGGTATCCAAGGTGTTATTAAAGTCCAGGCAGACTGCATTTACAACCTTTCCCTCATCCACTCAAATGAGTCACCTTGTTATAGAAGGAGATCTGGTTAGTTAGGTAGGACCTGCCTTTCTGAAACCCATATTGACTGGGCTTGATCATCTTGTTCTGTATATGCTGTTTTGATATTAGAAAAAACTAATCGTGTTTAATGGGGAAAAAAAAAAACATTTAAACTTTTCTATCTTCCCTTTGTTTTCCTTCTTTAATGACTGCTTAGATAAAACCAGCAAGAATAAGTGGTATATTTAAGTAAAGAAAACATCAATGATGAAAAATTCTGTTGAATTTCTGGTTTCTTTGGGATTCTCCAGGAACAACGTCCAGAAAGTACTTTTAAATACTTTTGGAAAACTTTAAGCAATTTTCTTGAAGTAGGGTTTTTCTGTAAGTGGTTGAAGCAGTGAGTGACACACGCTTACTCTACAGAACAGTTCCTGACTTTACTGAATATCTGCTTGCTTTGGCAACATTTTTTCCACTGTCAGCCTTTCACTTTCAAGATCATCAGCACTGGCTTCAGTCTTATGCCTGTTCTTTGCTTTTAAACCATGTTCTCAGATCAGGGGTTGAAATGAAGCATGCATGTATATTGGTTTATGAATTAAATATATTTGAGTCTGGCAAAGCACAATCAGCTAGACGTGGAAATGAACCATGCTATATTTCTTAAACATGTGAAGAAATATTCCACAGAACTTTCTTCTGTGTTCATCAAAACACAGAACTTTGTCTACAAACACATGAGGTTGGAAAAACATTCATGTGATGCCAAAACTTACTGTAAACTCTTATTCAGCAGCTTGGAGACTACTTGTAGAGTTGAAATATCCTTTGCACTAATAACACAGTTCTACAGGTAGCCTTCTGTTAAGCTAGTGTTGACTTAACCCATTCTTGCCTGTTCTGCAGCTGGTGCTCAAGCCCATTTTGGATAAACCAGACTGAAGACTGCATACAGCTGGAAAAAAATCACCCCAAAAATTAGGGTGAAGACTATATGCCTGGGTGTTTTTAGCAGAATCTAGTAAGAACACACAGATGTAAGGGACAAGGTAACAGCAACTAACATAGAACAAGACTTCTGACAAAGTCCATGCAGATTGACAGTGAAAAGTGACCTCTAATATTGGCCTCAACTTTGCTGTCAAAGTCCATTTTTCTAAGGCAAATGCACATATCCAGTAGCATTTATATGCCTCTAGAGGAAGATTGATTGTTAGCCCTGGAAGTGTCAGGGTGTTTGGCTGAGCAGCTCTGTGTTCCGGCCACCCCCTTCCCTGGCAGTGCTGGGACATTGCTGGGTCCTCTTGGCTTTGCAACGTGGCCCAGAATGATATTTATTTCTATGTAGTCTTCAAAAACAGGAAGTGACATTTCAAGTAACTGCAGATTTACTGTGAGTCTGTGGCTAGTCTCTCTGCATTGTCCTCACTTTCCTGTTTGAGCTTGGAGGAAGTAGCCAGAGGGATGGGGGAAGGGAGAGCTCTCTGCCATGCTTCTCTGACCACAGCCTACATTACTTAGAGGAAGAGTGATGAAAACATATCCAAAACCTTGCCAAAGACTCACAAGAAATATTTGACATCTCACCTATAACAACAAGCAGGAGTTAAAGGTTAAATCACACACAACACTAGTGTTTGGGAAAAGGATGTGTTTATACCATCAGCTTCTATTGAGCTGTGAAGAAACAGTGTGTAACAGTGGAACAGGCTCTGACCTATCAGGAAAATATGCATGGCTTAGTGGAACTATCTGTGAACATGAAAAGCAGGTTCTATAGATTTATATATTCATATCCAAATACTCTTTTCACCTCTATTGCTGTTCAGTTAGTTAAATGGAGAGTGCACAGGGTGAACGTTACTGGCTAACTTTCTTGGCTTGTGTGCATCTAGACGTGAATTATTACAGAAATATTCTGGTTTACCATGTAGTATCATTTCTTGTGGGGAACTATCACTAAGGAATTAGTGTTGCTCATTGCTCTCCTGTAATTTATGGAGCTAAAGAATATAAACTAGTAACGCGTTTTCTAAGATAATGTATTGAATAAAGAAAACGTTGTTACTGCTGCCAAAACCACTACTTTACTGGTTGTACTTTAGGAAAAGTGATTTCACCGCCCATTGCCTCTTCAGTGTGCTAAAAAGCAGTTGAATTTGTGAGGATTTGTTCCATGAACTCAAACAAGGTTCTTAATTTCTAGTCATACTCAGAGGTAATTTACCAGATAAATACTAATTGTCGAGAGACAAAATCAATCTTATCCTGAGATAATTAATATTTTTGGAAAATTGTTGCATTATTCTCTTGATAGATATATATATATCACCCAGTCATTTAGCTAGCTGGGCTCTGTCTCATCTGTCTTTAGCAGTAAAGAACATGTACTCAGAACTAGTTGTAGAGGTGCAAGAACTATTAGAAGTAAATTCACTTGACATGTCTTTTTAGATGGCTAGATCACTGATTGTAAAGGGAAACTATTAAAAGTTTACATTGAATTTATAATTTCTAGAAGGCTCATGTTCAGTAAAATCTTGCTCTAAGTACTGAATTTCCTATATTTTGCACCAATAAAATAATAATAATAAAAAACATTTGGGCTAATATTGTCTGTGACATTTTCTCAACAATTAAGAAAAAAATGCATCTATGCTTAAATGTTTATGGTACTAGTATTATATGCCAACAAGCTGTAGCATGAAAACAAACATTGTGCTGGCAGGGAAAAATTTACTATTGGAAGTTTTCCTCTCAGAATAGGCAAAGCTGTGAATAGCGCTTGCAGAAAACAAAGTAGAACAATACATCAAATTAGCATTTCAGCATAGATTTTCCTATTAATGTTCTGTCAGGCTAGAGGTTATCACCATTTACTTAGTTGTGTGTGTGAGACAATATGCCTTGAGATACAGACATTGTGCCAGTAGTCCTCATTTATAAAAATAAACAGACTGAAGGCTACTCTAGGATGCTTGATTATTTTATTTTTAGGTAAATCCTTCCTCATTGGTGGTGCTGTCTTCCTAAGTTCACTGTTAAAAATATTTTGCCTTAATGATTTTCTCTTTCCTGCATTTAAGCAATTATGATTTGAGTCTCCAAGGCCAGAGGCAGCGACAAAGGTACCACTGCAAAGACCATATCCAGATGCTGAAAAGAAGGAATAAAGATGGTTGATATGAGGTCTGTACACCATTCTTCTCTAATTCATTATCACTTTCCCCTCATGCCCATTCAGCTAGCTCCTTGGTTATGTATTTGAGTGCATGAATGTCTATGTCACCACGATGTTAATTGTCACCATGTGCTAATGACAATGGAGCCCTCTGAGAGAGATGGAGAATTTGCCTTTTTAAGGCTAATTTTTCCATTTTCCTCTTCTGGATTTCTCCCTTTCTGCTCAGCCTCCTATTTTGCTGTCTTAGTCAGAGATACTGAGATAGGCCCTCCACTTCATACAATTTACGATGTTTGCCTGACAAATTACAACCTAAAACCTTCCTCCAAGCTGAACAGAGAAGACATGAACCTGTTATTCTACATCCTAGGTGCTGCTTTGAGCACTGGACTTGCACGATGTAAAAGGAGGAGAGAAAGATGAGGCCAGCTGGCCAGAGTTTCTGAAAGAAAATATTTTAACAGTTATGTAAAAAACAAACAAACAAAAAAACCCAACAAACAAATGTAACTGTTATCAGAGTAGACCCATTATTTACATATACAAGGCCTCCATTTTTTTTTGTAATATTCTTTCATCTGAAACCACAAATTGACCTTTCCTCATCCCTCATTCCAGGTGTTAATATTGGAGTTATAGGTTTTTTCCCTTTCATCACTTCCTTATGCTGACTCAAAGGGTAAGGGAACATAGCAAAGGCCATTGCTCTCAGCAAACTTCAGTCTGTGGAGGCAGGTGGTTAGCAGCTGAAAGATGTTGCCTGCGCTCAAACTATTCCTGCATGGATCTTCTCACTCCACAGGTAACTCTTTGCTCTGAGAGTCATTGATAAATATTTTACAAGGCCAAAGGGAACTCAAATCAATTACACCATTTTTGCCTCTGGATTAAGAGCAGTTGTTATGAGATTAAGAATCACAGAATCATAGAATGGTAGGGTTTGGAAAGGACCTTTAGAGATCATCTAGTCCAACACACCTACTCAAGCAGGTCCACCTAGATCAAGTCACACAGAAACATGTCCAGGCGGGTTTTGAAGACCTCCAAAGAAGAAGACACCCTCCCTGGGCAGCCTGTGCCAGTGCTCCATCCTCACAGTAAAGAGTTTTTCCTTATGTTTAAGTGAAACTTCTTTGTTCCATCTTCATCCCGGTACCCCTTGTCTTGTCACTAGATACAGAAGAAAAAAAAAAGATGCCTCAACCTCCTGACACCCACCATTCAGATATTTGTAAATATTAATGAGATTCTCCCTCAGTCTCCTCTTCTCTAGACTAAACAGCCCCGGTTCTCACAGCTTTTCTTCATAAGGAAGATGCTCCAGTCCCCTGGTCATCTTGGTGGCCCTGCTCTGGACTCTCTCCAGAAGATTCCTCTCCCTCTTGAGCTGAGGAGCCTAGAACTGGACACCAGATTCCAGACGAGGCCTCACCAGGGCAGAGTAGAGGGGAAGCAGAACCTTCCTTGACCTGCTGGCCACACTTTTCTTGATGCATCAAAGTAGGCCATTGGCCTTCTTGGCCACAAGAGCACTTTGCTGGCTCATGCTTAGTTTATTATCAATCAGGACTTGCAGGTCTCTTTCTGCAGAGCTGCTCTTCAGCAGGTCATCCCCAGCCTGTACTGGTGCCTGGGGTTGTTTCTCCTGAGATGCAGGACTGCACTTTACCTTGGTGAACCTCAGGAGGTTCCTGTCTGCCCAACTCTCAAGCAAGCCAGTTGAGATCCCACTGAATGGCAGCACAGCCTTCTGGGGAATCAGCCAGTTCTCCCAGTTTGATGTCATCAGCCAACTTGCTGAGGGTACACTCTGTCCCTTCAGCCAGGTTGTTGATCAAGATGTTGAACAAGACTGGCCCCAGAACCCATCCCTGTGGAACTGCACTGGCCACAGGCCTCCAACTCTATTCTGTGCCATTGATCACCACCCTCTGGGCTCTGTCATTCGACCAGTTCTTAATTCACCTCACTGTCCACTCATCCAAGCCATGCTGCCTGAGCTTTCTGATGAGGATGTTATGGGAGACAGTGTCAAAACCCTTTCTGAAGTCAAGGTAGATGATATCAGCTGCTCTCACTTCATCTAGCCAGTCAGTCATACCCTCATAGGAGGCTATCAGGTTGGTCAAACAGGATATCATCCTGGTGAATCCATACTACTTCCCCTGATAACTGCCTAGATTGAATATCTACTTTCAGAGATATCATTAGTTTGAAAGGATCTATATTGTGAGACTAGAAAAGAAGCTATGTAGTGAAGAGAGATCTTCCTAGGCCGTCTTCTTTTCTTTGCAGAGTTTCAGAAACATGATCATGGGTCCATGATTCATAAAAATGAGTACCAGTGATCTCAACAGAAATGTACTTTTGGACACTAGCTACAAATCTGGCTTAATACGATCATTTGATATATTTTCAGTGGAAATATCAATTCTCATTTACCACAGTTTATATAGAGTGTATTGGCATAATTTTATGGGTGCAAGTGCTATTTATTAAATAAGGGATGATATCATCACCTTGTCCTGAATTATAATTTTGTGCATATTGTTGTGAACCTTCAGTGTCATCTAAAATCCATATCAAAGAAACCTTGTGAAATCAATCCTCAATTTTTTTTCCCAATCAATTTCTTTTACAGACTGATGATATTTAAAAAGAGAAGTTCTTCAAGTTTTCATATGGCTGCCACTTTAAACTATATTCTCAAGTGCTTGATTTTGAAAAGTGGAAGCGATTGTTTCTCCTTTGAGAGTGCTGTCACAGCCAGTTGGACAAATGTTATTCCTTACAATCATTACAATCATTACAAAATGCAATAACAAGCTAAAATCTGAAAATCTAATTTACAGAAATCATTACCACATTATTAACAATTTGTTTTCCTTAGGAACATTCTGACAAATAATATGTTGGGTTTTTTTTCTTAGGCTTATGACCCGTGCAGTCACACCTTGTCATTGTGATAGAATTTTAGAATGTCTTACAAGCTAGATTCAGGCTCTGAGCATTGATGGGATACAGACATCATACAAACATCAATTGCTCTGTTCCTTGAACTGTGACCTTAAACAACCAAGCTTTTTCCTTCCCCCTGGGAATCATGTGATTGCATTCTCAGCGGATAATTTATCCTGGATTCTTTTATGGTATTTCCTACACAGGAAAACCATTCTGTTATCTCACTTTAAAAGATTACTAACAAGGATTTTCACATTTGGGCCTTTTTTTTTTTTTAAATGTATGTGTCTTTTTCTCTTTCTTATCTAAAAACACATGCTTTAAAAGAAGTATGAAAGAATTACAGATGTGTTTTTTTCACACAAGATAGAAAACAAGCAGAGGTAAATAAGATAATGCAGCTGCCAATCAAGAAACTTCACGTCAATATAAAACCAAAAATAGTTAAACAGCAAGTTGGGCATTTTCTACCAAAGCAGAAATAAGTCACCATTTAAAGCCATCACAGAAAACGTTCCATAATCTCAGAATGTGAATTCCAACAGGAACTTACTTTCAGGAAGAATTTGTGTTTTGTTTGTGCAGTCCCTCACAAGGACACAGTGAACATGCCTTGATAGGTTCATATCTTTGTGTCTCTGTAATTAAATTTTCTTAAGAAAACAGTTCAAACAGGCTTTCAAGGGCTCATGAGGTACGTGAAGTTCTCAGAAACAAAAACATGATAAACTGAATGCAGCTTTCAGTTACTTTGATGTGTGACTGAAGTAATCCTGAATTTATGCCACTGTATCTGATACAAGAGTTGGACTCAACACCACTCAAAGTTGCTGTGCTACCAGAAGCAGGCTGCCTTATTGCTGAATGAGAATCAGTGGCTATGTTGATTCAGATTTTATCTGAATAAAACATGACTATAATGGATGCAGAAACACGGTCCATTTATCATATGTATAGTGCATTTTTTGAATTGCAGTGCATTGAATGTGTTTATAAAGAAGTGTGTCTTCCCCTTGTTTAAAAAAATAAAATAATCTGTACGATTCAAATACTTCTTCATATAAACAACAAAAGCCTTCAAGAAATGAAAGTTCTGGTTTAAGCTAAATTGTAGTTCTGAGAATATGTGTTCACCACTCTTTCATTGCTTGCAAAGTGATTATTAAATGAGTAGCTGCTGACATACTTTAACAAATTCAGACTATTCATTTCTGACTTAGTTTTCAGATCCTGAGAAATTAATGAAAGAATTTCTTAGAAGATTTTCTTTTGTGACACCCACAAAAGACTTATTTTTCCTAATTTTTCCCCCTATGTTTTATGATTTGTTAGGTTTCCAGGCATCTGACTCTGAATCCAAGATCCTAGGGCTTTTTTACAAGCCCTAAACTGAGTGACTTCAAATTCTTCTTGCATGCCTTTGCAGTTCTTTTGCTACAGTCACTCTCTAATTTTTCTCCAGGGAAAATTAAGACTTTTTAAGATGGTAGTAAATTTACCTTATTCAGTCTCAGTGAGGTAATGACACAGGTGGGGTGGGATGATTTCACCATTACTAGAAAGGCAATAGAACTCATTTGGTAATGTAACATTTTGTTGAAGTAAATATGGGCTTTTTTCACTGGCTAATGACCTGTCCTAAAGGATCAGCACTAGTATCACTTCTAGTGATGGGCACTAGTAATGAGCACTAGTAAACGCTGCATCTCTAACTCAGGTAATAGAGAGCTTTGCTCTTACGAGTGAAGGTTCTGTATGTAACATAGATACAATACACTAGCAGAGTATAAAATGTATTTGTTATACACTAAGTCTTCATTAAAATTATTTTCCTTTTCTCAAGATGTGTTAACAGGAAACTTTTCAAATGACAGATTAATGAAATTTCTTGTGTTTTCAAAATGAAGACAAAAGGCAAAACTTATTATTTATGAGAACCAAAGTATGTCCTTTTTTTTTCTGGGGGAGACACTGTCTCTCAGAAGAATCTTCCTCTGATACTTACATGGATTATGAAGAATTTGCCTCTCAACTACTTCTACACAAAAATCCATGGATGATTTTGATTTTCCAAAAGAAATTAAGAAAACAATAAATTGTTCAAAAATGCACAAGCATGGAGCTCAAGTCATTTTTCCATGTATTATAGGCCTGGACAAGTTGCAGCTTTCATGATATACCACCACATTTGCACACAAAAGTTTCAGATCTTACTGGAAAGCTTTATGCCCTACCTATTTCAGACCATCTTTTGAAAAAGCAAAATAAATTGATCTGCTTCAGTCTTTCAACATAACTCCTTGAATCACTGTTGCAGGTCTACTTGAAAAATGTCCAGGTTGTCAGTTTTCTAATTGAAAGAAAGCATTGATATCAGATCTGGAAAGATTATTTCAATGAGAGGCTCTGTAATTTCTGTATGAAATTACTTCCCTACTCCCACCTTCAGATTTCCTGCTAATGCATTTGAAAATTGCATTTAGCTTCTTGTACAGACAGCATATGTTAAAATATGCTTTTAACATTACTGTTTTCCAGGATACAATCTTCTACCCTAACAGTATGCCTTGTAGCCTGTGTTTCTAGGTATAAGGCATGGCATTTAGTTGTGTTAAAAATATGCAGCTGAAATGAGTACATCTGAACAAGTCACCCACGCCAGCTTATTGAACTAATCAGTACATCTTACTTACCTTTCATGTTTTTTTCTAGTATCCCAAAGGCACTTTGAAGGATTTATGAACAGTATGTGTTCTGGTTGTTAAGCTAAACTAAACTAAACTAAAGTCACAGGATTTCTATAGATCATCTTGTGCTGCAGGACATATATTCTTCTTGATTTGTTTTTATAAGTCAAAGAAAAACAAAAGAATGTCTTCCTACAAATTCTTGGTCACTCAATACAGCTACAGTAGGGATATTTGGCAAGGTGCTGTTAGTTTTATAGGCCTTTATAGTTTTTATAGGCCTATAGTCTCAGGACCTTCTCAAGTACTCAGAACTGAATTGATCTCCAGATGATGAATTAAGAAACAATTTCCACACACATCATGTTGGCAAAAAACTATGTATTTTTTAAAGGTCTGTAACATATGGAGTAGACAAAGTGGATATTTTGGTGAAGTATGCTCAATGAATTCAAATAATCTCTGTGAAACTGTAAAGACCATGAAGTAGCAGAGGTAATTCCTTCCAGTTCTTTGTACTTAAATATTTATTTCCATTCAGTTTTGGTGTTCAGCTTTGAGTGACTGGATCTTTTAAAGCATCCAGTACTTTTACTAATCAGAAATGTATCCTATTTCCATGTGGAAAAAACATCAGTAGAATACATCTGCTTGATCTACTTGTACTTACACAGCACTTAAAATTCCTCTATTGAAATTCTGTAGAATTCCTGTTTTAGCAAGTAGAAGCACTGCTATTTCTATTTCCTCAGCCTATTCAACAGCCTATTACATTGTCTTAACATTATCTCATTTTGTGATTTATAATTTAATATATGAATATATGTGACTCTAGATTCCAGGTGCTGACATTGGCACTTTCAAAGACCTGCTTTTAGTGATCTCATGGGCTAGTATCCTAGATAGTAGAAGTGCCCAAGAAAGCTGTTTGGTCTCCAAGAGCCACTTCCTCCAAGCCCAAGATTGGTGTATCCCTACAAGTAGAAAAGTGGGAAAAGGAGGCAGGAGGCCTCCATGGATGAACAAAGATCTGCTAGGACAACTCAGGGAGAAAGCAGACAATCTATGCGAGTGGAAAAGGGCGTGGGAGAGACCTGGGAGTCCAGGTTGATAATAAACTGAGCATGAGCCAGCAATGTGCTCTCGTGGCTAAGAAGGCCAGTGGCATCCTGGGGTGCATCAAGAAGAGTGTGGTCAGAAGGTTGAGGGAGGTTCTGCTTCCCCTCTTCTCTGTCCTAGTGAGGCCTCATCTGGAGTTCTGTGTTCAGTTCTAGGCTCCCCAGCTCAAGAGGGACAGAGAACTTCTGGAGAGAGTCCAGTGCAGGGCCACCAAGATGACTGGGGGACTGGAGCATCATCCTCATGAGGAAAGGCTATTTAGTCTAGAGAAAGGTAGACTGAGGGTGATCTCATTAATATTTACAAATATCTAAATGGTGAATGTCAGGAGGTTGGACATCTCTTTTTTCTACTCTGTCTAGTGACAGGACAAGAAGTAATGAGATGAAGCTGGAACACAAGAAGTTCCATTGAAACATAAGGAAAAACTATTTTACTGTGACGATGACGGAGCACTGGCACAGGCTGCCCAGGGAGGGTGTCTTCTTCCTTGGAGGTCTTCAAAACCCGCCTGGACATGTTCCTGTGTGACTTGATCTAGGTGGACCTGCTTGAGCAGAGGGGTTGGACTAGATGATCTCTAAAGGTCCTTTCCAACCCCTACCATTCTATGAATCTGTGATACAATCAAGCTACTGTCTTTATAAATTGTTCATAATTCTAAACCATATAACATCCCTTCTGTCTTTCTCAAACAGTCTGTAACCAATGAGTTTAATATCCAGTCATGTGAGTCATACCATTGCAGTTGAGTAATACCAGCTAGCTCAAATTTCTTTTCCTAATTTTTTATTTCCAATTCCCCTGCCCTCAGAATGGCTATATGAACAAAGATTGCTTTATTAATCCCAATTCTTGATGTTCTAGTCCTTTTATGTTCATATCTGCTTGCAAATTTTTCCATACAGACTAAATGTTACCTAGGATGTACTTTACTATTTTATTTTTTTAAAGGATGGAAGTAGTCCAAAAGCAAGTCACTCTACCTTCCTTCAAAAAGTGTCCCTGGTACTTCTGTTTTTCTGTAGTAGTCTCTGTAGTCTCTATTTATGTTACAAGCAGAAATGACTCTGTTGAATGGGTAACTCCAGCAGAGGATTATATATTGGTAGGGAAGCTACCTCCACCTATGCTTAAGCTCTGAGCACATACAATTTCATTTATGGGAAATATTTGCCACCTGGTGCAAAGAAACAGTTTCCCTGCTGGATGTAGGTAAATGGTAAATAAGACTTTCAATTTATTCCTGGAAGAGATGAAATAGACACCCCTTGCAAAACCAAAATATTGTTATAGTAAGAAGGAGACACGTGTATTAACCCAAGTGATGAATTGGGATTAATAGTCTTTTACCACCTGCCTTTCAGAGAATTGCAGTTCACATGTACTCATCTGGGCTGCTCAGCCATATTTCAGGTCTCTTGGCTATTAAACTGATATTTTCAAATGTTTTTCCAAATGAGAACTCAGAAATTACTATTTTTTAATAAATCAGAGTGGGAAAAGCTGATTTTGTCTTAGGGAGCTAGTAGAGAGTGCCAGTCCTGTATTTTCTTTGAAAGACCACCAGAGTAAACTTCTCAAAAGTAGTAACTTTCATATTTCTGCTGTAATCAGTAAGTCTAGCTATGCTTTGCATGTCTTACTGATATAATAAACGGGGCTGTGCTTTTACTGAGATAGATCTTTCTTTTAATGAGCAAAAAGCATTATCTGTGGCATATGCTGTGTACTGAGAAGGCTTAGCACTTTGTAGAAAACAACTTAGTTTCTTCTTCTTACTAGAAGATGTCAGTAAAAACACGTGAGCTCCTTGGTTCCCTTCACAGGCCCATTCCATAGGGGCTGGTGTGTTTTATGAATGTAGATATAAGCAAAGCTGCAACTGACCTTATATTTCTCACATAGACCTACTCATGAAGGAACTCATCTTTAACTCGATGCAACTGGCTACCAAATTGATCAAGAGGGCTTTAAACTGAAGGACTTGGGTGGTGGGGGGTGAAAAAAGAAAAGCAACAAGCCATCCTGTCCAGCAAGGAAACAGATCAGGGCAGGAAATGCAATGGTAAGTGCCCCTCAGCTGCACGTCATGATGAGATACAGAAGGCTGACCATCCTGAGGGAGTGTCAAATCAGGGAGGATCCTCTTGCATCTGTCCAGGGAAACCTGTCTGCTCAAGTAAGCCCCTGCATCGTCTGTACCCCAACACATGCAGCCTGAGGACTNAAATTGTCAGCCATGCCCAGGTCCCCATTCACACAGTATTTCACACCTCTTGCACCAGTGCTATGATGGGGGCTGGCAATGTCCTGCTCCTGCATTTGGATCCAGTACTGTGTTTGTTGTAACTGCATCTGTGCTGAAAGCCCATTCCGAACCAAGTAAACCATCTCAAAATGCCAAGACAGAACTAAGTCTCTGTATCTTCCTGCACTTCTGGTTTGACATAAGACAGTGTTTTCAAAAGGAGGTTGCAGAAAGCTTCTGACCTGACTCTGTTAGGGTAAGTGCTGTGTCTGAAGTAAAAGCAAATCATTTAACAAAGCTTCTTTCCAGAACTTACATGAAAAGGTTCCATTGAATTGATAGTTTAGGACTTCAAGGACTTTTTCTCCACACCCCCCCCCTGCCCCCCCGCCAGGCTCTTCTCTAACAGTCTGAGATCTTCATTTATTATTAAGTAATTAAATTCTGATTTCATTGGGGCTTTTGAGGTTGCTTTTGTTTATTGGTTAGTTGAGGTATTTTTTTTTCCTCATAGTGAGGACAGAGAGCAGTATCTTCTGCAGAAAAGAAAGGAAAACAGATGCACTTCTTAACTATCCAGGAGAAAGGAGAATTTCCCCACCCCTTGTGGCACTCCCTTGCATTAGAGAGCTGATACTGGGAGGTAATACTGCTGATTCATTTTCAGGGTTGTTTTGCTGCTGTGGGAGTTGTGCAAGAAAGAATAAACTAAAAAATGCTTGTTTTGCTGCTTACTCTTGGAGATGTTGCACATCATGCTGGGGCTTTTTTTTTTGCTTATGTGGACTGCAATTCTACCACCTTCTCACCATTTTAAAAAGTAAACTCCTTAAAGGTGCTCTGTGTAATGTGTTAAGTAACACTTTGCTTCAGGCAGGTGTCTTTAAGTCTATCTACTTACTACTGGGCTCACTGAGAAAAGACTAATAGCCCCTTTCAGACCTTGAAACCATGTAATTTCAGCAGTGCCATTTAATGGCTTATTAGGAAGGACCTATAGTGTCATTCTGGGAATGAGTAAAGATCCCTCAACCCATCAACGCTTGTCCAGCCCTCCTTACTCCAATTCCCCTAGAGCAGCCTTTAATCTGTTTCCAATGATCCTAATATTTTTTGCCTCAATCACCTTGCTTTGGAAGCAATGTGCACATTTATGAGTCTGTTTACCAGTCTCAGATTGTAGCTTTGTCTTCTTTGTTCTATTTTCCTTTCTCTTAGCAAGCATTTTGCTCTGAGATTTTCCTGCTACAAAGCATATCTTGAGCTCTTAGGTGGATCTTTGTCTTTCCTTGTATTGACAATCTTTTTCAACTCATGTTGAACTCATGTTCAAATCATCAAATGCCTCTCCTGCTGCCTTTGTGGCAATTAAAAATAAAAGGGAAAAAAAGTTATATGGATTTTTTTCTTGTATTGCTATATGATGTCATCATGTATTGGAAATCTCATGGCACTGAGACCTAAACTGTTACCTAAGGTCAGAACTGGGTGTTAAACATATGCTATGACAGGGTAGATTCTAAAACCCACTTATTGAGCTCTGAAGGAGTAAAATGCAATTTTCCTGGGATTTGCTGTTTCCTGAAATGAGTCATTTTACACTGAACTTTTTGGGTAGATACTCTTTTAGGCAGCAGACTTTCCTAGAAATACTTCAATTAATAAACAAATAGAAACCAAAAATCTCATTTTCTTGATTATAGCAAATCCACAGCATATAGTCTGATAAACCCCAGACCTCTTAGAAGACATGTAATCCCTGGCAGCCTCTGTCTCTCTGAGCCTTTAATGAGGTCTCAAATTGTCTCTTGCACCAAAACACATCCCAGGCCAAACAACTTTACTGGAGTCCATGTTTTTTTCAGATTAAAAATACTCACCTGAGAAGCTTCCTTCAGTTTAAAAACTAATAAAAGCTGCTTCTCCCATGACAGGTCATAACCCACAGTTAAGAAGTGACCAAGCTGTAAGGGGCAAACAACAAAAAGCCTTATCCTAAGATCCTAAGGTCAGGGTTCTCCAATAATATTAGAAGTGTGATTTGGTTTTTTGTTTGTCTGGGTTGGTTCTTTTTATACTGGTAAGAAAAAATAGAATGAAAGAAGCAGTGAGAAGGAAGATGTCAGGGATGTTGTCTAACTCTTGCTGAGAAAATGATCCTTTTTTTAAGAGAACCATTCAGTGATGGAGTTGTAGTGTTTATCTTAACTTGACCTACACTTAAGTGCTTTCAGCGCGATTGCTTAAAAAAAAAGAAAGGTTTCATATTTCTTGAATGTCATACTGCAATATCCAAGGGGAGTATAAAGATAATTGCTCTGACTGGAAGTGTCCAAAGCATTTTAACCAGGAGTGGGGAGGAGGAGGGCTGAGTCTCCATAGCAGTGTATACTTTCCATTGTGTGGTGCAGAGTGTGTGCCCCAGATGGTGGTAATGGGGAAGGCTACAACTTCCTCATACACTTCTGCCAACAAATTGTCTTTATGATTTCACATGTTAGAACAAATGAAGCTTCACCTAGAAACTGAATGCTGCCCACGTGCATCACAGAAAGCCACTGCCAGATACTTATATTCAGGTACAACATACTTGGCTGCCTTATTTAGCATAAACTCAAACCTTTTTCTGTGTGAAGTTCTCACTTTCTGATGTAAAACGGTTGTACACAAACCTACTGACCAAGCTCTTCAATTACAATAAACTTCTTTCTGTGTTTTATGGCATCCATTTAGAAGGCTGGCTTATAGGGTCAACATGAACAACAGTCCATAAGTACTGTAGTTTTGTCCTGTGTCCATTCACACCCTTAGCCCTTGAGCTGTGGCAATTAGAAATGGTACTTTGTAGAGCATTGCAGTTTCATCTTTAGCATTGGGGGCACATGGAAAGAAGAGAATGGATTAAAACTGGCTGTATAAAACTAGCAATACTTGTATCAACAGCTCTTTATGCAAAAATGAGAACAGCAGAAATGTTTTCATTACAAAAAGAAAAAGGTGGCAGATCATATTTTCCCAATGTGGACTGTGCTTGCACTGTTTGTGTCTCCATGAAAAAGCACTGGACTTACATCAGTGAGTGTAATTGTACCTTTACATTGGCCCAGTATGTTCCTTGTTTGTCCTTCCTTGATTATTCCCTTGTTCAACATGATTGCTAGTTTTCAATATGCAGCACCCCACTTGAGCTATTTGCATTCATTAACCTTTCAACCTGCATTTTGGATTCTCAGCTTTGGTTTCACTCTTTCTTTTCTCTGTTAGATTATTTCCCTCACTCCCTACCCTTCTTCCTGAACTAAAGAGAGTCAGAGACACAGTTTGGCTGAAAGGAGCAAAAGTTTCAAAAAAGTAATTCTCTGCAAATGAGCCCTCCAGTTCATCCTACTAGTAATTTTTAGTTCATTTTTTTTGTGGATGTTATTAAGCAATTCTTTGCACTGTTGTACCTTCCCACAGAGCCTCCTCTTACAACGTTCCCACACTTTTCTTTTCCCACAGGTCCCATACTTGTCTACCAACTGCAGAAGAACAGCCTGATTTTTATACCACTGCAGGTTTCTTCAGACCAACACAAAATGATGCCTCTAGTTGTAGCCTGGACCTAATCTTTCAGTGTTGTGTCCTCTCCAAACAGTTGCTATCAGCTCTATCTGTTCAGCTCAAGAGATTTTTCCCATCTAGTTGAATGGCACACATCAATCACAGCTGCAGGGATGTGGTAGTGCTTGCCATCCTGTTTGAATATTTCTTTGGCAAGGGGAAAATCCATTAAGATTACGTTTGGACTTCATGCAGATACTTAATCATGCCTCATGATCCTAGTTCTCTCAGTCTTACCCCTCTTCTTATTCACGCATTCAGATTTTCTTCCTTCTGAAGTGTTTCTCACTTCTTATGCTCAGATGAAGTCTCAATTGTCTTTGAGCAGCTTTGTTGAAGCTGCTCTTATGATGAAGGTCTCAATGCAAATCTCAGCTCAGCAGAGGAGTCCTGTCTCATGCACTTAGGATAAACTTGTCTCTGGGCTGATAACAGGTATCACACAAAGCAGCTACACTAGTTCTGGCAACTGAGTTAGTTCAGGGCACCTCTCCCTTAAAGGCAATGTGCTACAAGTAATTGCCATCAGCTAAACCCAGGTGAGCAACTCCATGGAGCAAATCAGCTCAATCCTCTAAAAAATTCCCCTAAATGTCTGAGATTTCTCCCTCTGTTTTGTGTTGTCTTCCTGCATCCCCTGATGTACAAGGTCAAGGTGCTAAGACTGGTTGTTGATGCTTGTGTTGATTTCTCTCTGGATTGTTCCTTAAAAGTAGGGAAAAGGAGGTTTTGTGTGGGAAAGACAGGAGAAGATTGTTCATAGGGGTATATCTTTTGAAATCTAGTTGTCACTGTGAAAAATAAACCCAACACAAACTACAAAAACCCACAAAGAACCTTTGGAATCCATAAGGAGAGATGTTGAGCTGTATTGACTGGTTGCAAGTGTTCAATCTATAGAAACATGGTCCTATTCCATTTGTCATTTCTGCACCGGAATTTCCCTCCGGATGCTCCTGTTTGGCCTGCAGTGGTTTAGCTTCACTACAGAAGCTCTTCTTTGATCCTCTTGACCTCACATTTCACTGTGTCTTGCCTTTTCATAAATCACAGCTCTTCCAGGATAAAAAAAAAACTGTTTCTCCTGCTGTCCTGTAACAATTCCCTCATCACCTCCTGTGCACCCTTTGCTATTGAAGCCTGCATTTGCTGTAAAGCATTATGTCATTCACAAGTCAATGGTTGTTGCACATGGCAACTTGGCACTTATTCCTCTGAGCAAGATGCTACCCTTGGAGTAAAATTCCAAGCCAGAGCAAATGTTAAGAGATATATGTTAAATAGGGATAGAAAAAAATGTTTACACTGGGTTATGTTTTCATTAAAAAAACCTTTTCAAATTGTCTTCTGTGGTGGTAATGAGAGGGCGTGACCCTGTCTCTGGTGTATCTGGTTACTGGATTCATTTCTGTTGCATGCAGGATCACAGCAAATTGGAAAACTTTTTGTTGTATAGTAACATGTAGTTTCCTTACCTAGAAAATCACCTCCTCTAGAAAATGGCATGGCACAGGAAATCTGTCAGAACTGCACAGTATACCTGTTGTTTGCTTCTATCCATGAAGAGCACAGAAATGAGGATGCTGAAGGCTCAAAACATGCCTCAAAAGTGCCAGAGTTCTCACCCAAGAAGGAAGAAACCAATCTGAGATAATGAGACTTAAATAAATAGCTTGCTTTTTTTTTTTTCCTTAATTTTGCAAAGGAAGAAACTTATTTTTAAATAGGTACTTAAATTCTCACCTAATCACACAGAGCTGGCACTTTAGAAAGAATGATTTCAGCAGCAGGAGGCTGAAGACAGGACTATGGGCATCATCACCATGATATATGGTCAGACCATTGTGGTGCCCAGGGCCAGAGTCAAAATTGCAGGATCAGATTAACCCTGTCACAACTGTTTGAACATGGAGCCATTCTGCCTCTTTGCTTCTTGGCTTTCTCTTACTCCTTGAGATAATGGCAACTAGTACCTGGCTTTCAGCAGCTCCTAAGGCGTGCACTGGGTCTCCTGAATTCTGCTCACCTTGAGAGTATTTATGGTCTAGTAAGAGAAGAAGTTATAAGTTCATATAAAACTCTGCTCAGAACAGGAGCTATGGTCAGTTATCCACAGCCCTGAGCACATCATATTGCAGGTGACAGACTTTTGGATGTTTTTGTAGCTGAGTTGGGTGAAATGAGCAAACTTCCCCTCCTGAGTGGCTTTGGATGAGTTTTTTTTGTTGATGTGGTTTTTTTTGGTTTTGGGGTTGTCTTTTATTATTTTTTTTTTGAGAGAAGCATGTTCTTTTAAAACTAGAAGAAAATTTACCTTTCTGCCTGAGGGTGTCAGCAGATATTTGGAATTCTTCTGGAAAAAAAAAAACCCAGCAAATAATGAGTTTGTCTTAAAAACAATCTGCACTTTCTGCAGTCTTCTGAAGGAAAGAACATTACATGCACCAGCAAGTCGTAATCAGGTTCTTTAAAATATTAGTCCAGGAGACTTGAAGGTGCACAAGATGTCCTGAGGGCTTGTACCACCTTGACCCACATTTTCTAAATACCAGTGCTCCACACCTGGCTTAAAATCCTTGCCCACTAACTTTACTGATAGCTTGCACATGATTTTTACCATTGATATTAGTCTGCAGCATTCAAATTTTAAATTTGAACCTTGTCTGTTTTTGGATCTCTTCAGCCTCAGAAATCTCCTGTCCTGAGAGATGATGTGATGGCAATGTCCAGATGGATCAGGGGCTGAGCTTTTCAGGCTTTTCCACTGAGTTTGCTCTAGGAATTTGGAATATGTCCTTCTGTTCTTACCATCTTTTTTTTTTTTTTAATGAGAATTGTCCTAGTCACTGCTTGTGTATGACTGTTACTTCATGGATGTAGGAGCTCTGTGACTACTATGGGATTTCTGACTCAGTTGTTGTTCAAGAAGAAAAGCCAACATATGCCTTTGTTTCCCATGTGATGTGACAACTGTGAGTTCAAGACTGATACTCCCACATCAAACTACAAGTGAGAACAAAGGCTTTTGTTTCCAAAGAAGGTAGTAGTGCCATCAAGTAGTTAGGTAGCTTTGCCATGAGTCTTGCACAGCAGCAGCCATATCTCTGTGGGGAGCTGCTGGACACACTCACTCAGGATGAAATAACTTGCTGTGAAGGTGATGTTGCTCAAACAGCTGTTTTGGCTTCCCCATCCAGCCAGGAGGTAGAACATTGGCAAAATAAAGTAGAGGTGTATTAGCTACCATCACTCATGGGGCCACTGACATAAACAAGGAGACTTACCTTTCTTCCAAGCCTCCCTTGAAGCACTTGTTGATGATAGTGAGTGAGCTACCCCTTTCCACAAGTGAATGGGTTTTGAACACAATCACAGAATCCTAAGAGTTGGAAGGGGCCTCAAAAGATCACCTAGTCCAACTTCCTGGCCTCTTTTGTCTACTCATTTATATCTACAGGCACTGGCAGAAGGGAAAGCACAGATGTTAACTAATAAATATGTTCACATCGTTTCCCCCACGTTTGTTTCATATCCTGAGTAGGATGTTACTACTAGTTTAGAATTTTGTTGAGTATGGCTATATTTAGTAATGAACAGCAGATACACATGGCAATTTCTCCTTTGCCCTTGTTTTTCTCATAGCTTTCAAATCTGTGTTGCTTCTTTCAAGATATCACCCAAACAACTAAAAACCTAATCTACATCCTGAAGCCATTTCAGTTAGATATGCCTTGAAAACTTAGAAAGAAGCATTGACAAAATGTCTAATTTCACTGCAATTTCTGTAGAAAATCTGAAATGCCTTGTGTGTATATACTCTGATTCACAGCACTGAACACTGTGAGAAATTGAGCTTCCTGAACTCATAATAGATTTCTTGCCACTGTTGTGCTTTCATTTATTTTGTACTGTCAGTGACACATTTTTATGAGCGTAATTGATATGATTTTAATCTGAACTTTTCTATATTCCAAACTATACTACTTTTAAACTAATATGCTTATTTCTTCTCCCACAAACTATTCCATTCTTCCCCAGAAATGTGATATTTACCAGATATCATTCCCAATTGCATCAAGTTTCAAATCGATTCATTGTGTTGAAGTCACATTGTCCAAAATCCTACATTTATTCTACAGATGTCTCTCTTAAATCATGTAAATTTTTTTCATGAGGTGCTCTTTCTCATAATCTTTCCAGTCAAATGCATAAATAAAATGGAAGTAGTACATCAGGTGTAGGGTCATAGTTTATTTTTCACGTTCAGTGCTGGGAATGGTTCCCAGAATGTGGCTCAGCTGCTTTCAGAAATAGTTCTTTAAAACCAGATTGAAGCCAGAAATCCAAAAGTGAAATCTGAGAGATGCTAAATGAAATGAGATTAAAAAGAGGTTTTCAACACACCTCTGTGAATCTAGCCCAGCACATTTCAGACAATCATTATTGTTATTTCCCCTATATTTCCACAATGTATTCATATTCCATATATATAGGTGTTGTGCTTTACTAGACATTTTAATTCACCATGAGGAAATTTAGCTGGAATTTTCTCTCTCTTTCCTCCCTGAAAAGTATTCATTTGGATCTAGCAGATGAATTTCTGTTCTGAACATATATTGAGTACTTGAGCTCTTCTAAATAATTGTAGATGAATCATGTATTTCCAATGTCAGGCCCTTCAGACAAAAAAATCCTATAACTTATTGGTTACTGCAGCTACTGGACTGTAGCATGGTGCATTATGGTGCCAGTCTGGGCTTTCTCTTGGTATGCACTCTAGATGTAGAAAAGCAGGAAGAACAAAAATATTAAGAAACACTAGCCAGCAGTTGCTTGTTGGAGTTGGTGTTCTTGGTCACCATTAGTCACTTGTGCTTCCTGCTGCCCAGCAATTTCCAGTCTTTCCCAGTCATCTGTGTTTCTTGGAAGAAGAGGCTTGTGGCCAGTGGAGTTCCACAGGGATCGGTTCTGGGGCCAGTCTTGTTCAACATCTTCGTCAACAACCTGGATGAGGGGACAGAGTGTACCATCAGCAAGTTGGCCGATGACACCAAAATGGGAGGACTGGCTGATTCTCCAGAAGGCTGTGCTGCCATTCAGTGGAATCTCAACTAGCTTGAGAGCTGCGCAGAGAGGAACCTCATGAGGTTCAACAAGGACAAGTGCAGAGTCCTGCATTTGGGTAGGATCAACCCCATGCACCAGTACAGGCTGGGGATTAACCTGCTGGAGAGCAGCTCTGCAGAGAGAGACCTGGGAGTACTGGTTGATAAAAAGCTACACATGTGCCCTTGTGACCAAGAAGGCCAATGACATCNAAGGGGTAATGAGATGAAGTTGGAACACAAAAAGTTCTATTTAAACATAAGAAAAAACTATTTTACTGTTGAGGTGAGGGAGCCCTGGCACAGGCTGCCCAGGGAAGGTGTGGAGGCTCCTTCCTTGGAGGTCTTCAAGACCCACCTGGACATGTTCCTGTGAGACCTGATCTAGATGGACCTGCTTCTGCAGGGGGATTGGACTAGATGACCTCTAAAGGTCCCTTCCAACCCCTACCATTCTATGATTCTGTGAAGTGCATGGGAGGAATACCAGTATTGAGGTACAGCTGTACCAGTGAAACAGAGGAACACCAAAGAGCAGGGAGATTTCTTTAGTGTGCCAACAGGGTAATGGAAGGCAGGACCTTGTACAAAATGCAATGCCTTATTGTGTTAAAAACACTCTAGGTGACTCATTACCAGCTTTAAAGACTGGGAGCATCCTTATTATAATTCCTGAAGCTGAGAATAGAGATTTACTTTAACAATGTGCCTGTAGTTTATATTAATCAGATGGGGTGTGATTTTCTATGACAACAAGCAAGAAAAGCTATCAAGCTTCTCACAGTAGGTGAGATATTTTGCCTGCTTAGTTCATAGGGATAGAAAGGGGGATTGTATTTGTCCATCACTACAGGGGTATCACACATACAGGAATTCCATCCAAGGAACTTGGAGACAGGAGGGAAAATCAACATATGAAGCATTAAACATAAATAGTAGGATGTGCACTAAATGTTCCTCGTTGTTGCTAAGCAATATGCTAGGCGTGGGCAAGAGCGATGCCATCCTGTGAGAGCTCCAAGTTGCCAGCCCTTAATGGAATATTCTGCCCAAGACACCCAAAAGGCAAAATGCATTTGAGAACTAGGGAAAGTGCAATGGAGAGTGTATTAGGAAACTACTGAGGAGCAGGAGCAATAACAGCTTTTGAAATGCATATGCATTAATAAAACATGTGACATAAGCTTGAAACATCCTGGTGGAGTAATTTCCAAAAACATCAGTAAATTTTATTGCCTTGTTTCTTAGCTTAGAAATGTCACCCTGTTTTCTGTGCTTTGGACAACTTCCTATTTCATTCTAAAGCATGACACAGAAACCACTACATCTGGTGGCCTAGACTGTGGGAACATGGAGCAAGATCCCCAAATGCTCTGAAGTCCCACAAGAAGCTGTGAGAAGGAGAAACTTCATGATATCCTTGCTGCAGCTTTTTCAGCATTTATTTGATATCTTCTGGATGAAGATCTGGTATAAAAAATGAAATATGCTGCTAACCATGGGAACAGAGGGGAACTAGGATGAGCATGCTCTAACAAAAGAGCACCTGTATGAAGAGTGTTTATCAGGAACTTCTCAAGTGAATGTAAGAAAGGTTGTTCATTATTTTCCTGGGCCAGTTTGAACTATATCTCTCCTACTAATGAATTTCAAAAGTGTGGAGGCAACTCATATTTCTAGTCTCTTCAGCTCAGATTAATGCCCTAGTCACATCCTAGCTGCATGTAAAGATGGAATAGGGCTGTGCCTCACTTGCTTCCCTCAGTTCTGTGGTGGGTCAGCCCTTGGTAACAGTGAAACGAAACCAGAATCAGTGTCCTGTGTGGAGGCCACTGAGGGCGACTGCGACTGGCTGTGTCTGGCCTGGGTAGCCCCAGCTTCTCCTCAGAGGCTGCCCACAGGCCCCACTGACAGTCTCTGGACGTGGGCACCCTACATACATTTCCTGGTTCTATGAGAAGGGAGTCTGGAAACATGATGAAGAAAGACAGAGCACAATTTTGATGGAGTCCTTGGGTTGGACAGTTGAGGCCAGGACCCAGACCACAGTGTGTAACACACCCCAAGGGTGTCAGTGGCCTTCCCAGAGCTAAGCTGGGTGTTCTGAAGACATCTTGGTTGCCTGCAACTAGTGAAGAGATAGAGCATATACACATGTGATCATGGATCCTTACAGGAGCAACCCATCTGCTGGACAAACCTCCTGAATGAGGTACATGTGCAGTAATCTGAGGCATAACTCAACACCCTAGAATGTGAAATATCTGCACATATTTTCATGGGCTCATTCTAACTTTCAGAAGTGCTTTTGAAAGCAGTCTGTTAATCAGGTGCCTGGGGGCTCATGTAAGCCCACAGTTCTCACTGAAGATGAGCAGTGGCTTTTCTTTTCTGTGAAATACTTCAAAGTCCATGGAAGAGTCATATACCTGGTGTTTTTTTTTTTTTTTCTGCATAATCAGGAAATTTCCAATTGCTTCCTTCCTCCTTTAGTGAGAAACTGCTTTGTCAAAAAGATTGAATCCACTAAGGAATCTGTCCACACAGTGCACCCAAGAGGTTAAACATTCAGAAAGGGATTGCAGGATTTGCTTCTGGCCATTAGCAAAAGTTTACTCATAAATGGGTTGTTCCTGTTAGCTTTTATCATCAGACTAACTATAGGAACAGAGTAACATCAGTGACTTCCCCCATCTCATTTGTTAGCATGTTTTCTCTGTACAAAGGGTTTTTCTTCCACAAAGGAAGGAGGTTAAAGATAGGCAGGTGTCTGGGCACTAGATAAAAGAGCAAATCCCAGTCCTGTATACTGGGTACCAATCTCTTGCTTCAGTTATAATTTTACTTCAGCACTTCAGTGAATCCTGATGCACAGCAGTTCCGTAGGACTGTGCACACTCACATTTTTTTTTCCATTGTAAATGGAAAAACCCATCTTGATTGTTTGAAGCTTGTGTACTATACAAAATCCAATCATTAAAAAAACAGAAAAAAGCATGCAATGAAAGAGAGGTTGGAATTCATGCCCAGCTACTGAGAACTGTCTATGCATTTTATGTTAGTGTTGTGCTTTAATTCCAGCCAGCAACCTCAGCCCTGTTGGGATGGGGAGGAGAACCGAAACCAAGGAAAAGTCATGAGTTGAGACAGTTTAATGATTGGAATAAAATAAGAAAGATAGTAATAATAATAATGAAAAGGAGGATAACAAGAGTGATGCACAATGCAATTGCCACTCACTGACTGATGCTAAGCCAGTCCCTGAGCAGTGATCCAGCCCTCCTGGCCAGCTCCTCCAGCTTGTGTACTGGGCATGATGTCCTATGGTATGGTACATTCCTTTGGCCAGTTTGGCTCAGCTATTTTAAAACAGCTAAAAACATCAGTGTATTATGAACTTTATTCTCAGATTGAACTCAAACCACAACTATACCAGCTACTAGGGGGAAAATTAACTCTGTCCCAGCTGAAACCAGGGAAATTACTTATAGGTAAAAAAAAAAAAAGGGAAAAACAACAAAATTCCCCACATAAACACAGACCAGAGCCCTAGGATTTCCTTTATTATAATAAAATTACCTGTACATTGGCTTATTGACTAAACCATTGACTGCACTTTCTCTTTCTGGTTCAATAAATCCTGCAGTCACTTCACTGGATGAGGAGGTGATTTAATCAGGATGGTCAGATACTCTCCAGCAGCAACCTATTCACCTGACACTTTACTCACATATTCTCAGGGAACATAGATTTGAATTCTATGAGGTTGAGAAGTGGTCTTACTAATGCTTGGCTTTCCCATTTTCCCAGCTATGTTGGTTTAGCCCTGGCTAGGTGTCAGGTGCCCATCAAGTCGTAATATCACTCCCCCTCCTAAACTGGACAGGGGAGAGAGAAATATAATGAAAGGTTTGTGAGCTGAGAAAAGGACATGGGGATCTTTCTTTCAGGGGTTAAACACCTCTTCTCCCTCCTTCTCCACTGATCTTGGTGTCTGCAGAGATGTTCTCACATTCCCACTTCCTATTGATGCAATTTAACAACCGCACAGCCACTTCTTCTCCTTCTCAAATACATCATTCACAGAGGCATTAGCTCAGTCACTAATTGGCCAGGCATTGGTCAGCTGTGCATCCATCTCTGAATTGGCTGACCATAGCCCTATCAGCTACAGGGGAAGATTCTGGCAGATCTTTGTTTAAAGAAGCCACTCCTGTAGCCCTGCTGCGACCAAAACCTGGCCCAGACAAACCAGTACAGCAGTTGAGTGAGTATGCTAAGCCCTTGCCTCTGTGGGTTGAAGGAGACATTTCTCAGAAGATCAGATAAAACTGAGGAGAGGAACCCAAACTCAAGGAATGCTCCTCTTGAACAGCTCACAAGCTTGCGTCCCCAGAGAGGTGCCCTGCCCAGGAGTTTCACTGCTGGTCCTCAAGGCCAGCTCTGACATGATAAGTTTGTATCAGTCTGGAGTGGAAAGAGACTTCCTCCATTCGGGAGCTCCAGCTCTGGATTTTGGATCCTATTCTGAGGGATAACTGTCTAAAATGAAAGTGTTATAGTATTTAGCCCAGACAAATCACAGCCAAGGTTTGTATGTGATAACTGTCACGAGGTGTCTGCTGCTGAGAATTCAGTCTCTTCTTGTCAATTTGAATAATAATCAAATAAGATTCTTCAGAATGACTGTAACTCTATTAGACTTGCATTTGTTCCTCTGAAACACAGGATGTCTTCAGAACTGAAAGTACTCAAAGAGTTCTTGGGGCAAACTTTAGGGAATTTTTCTTAGATTGAAAATTATGACCTAAAAGCTGCCTAAGCTGGATGGAGTTGCATAATATCCACAGACTCCTACATATCAATTTTCTTACAATAAACAAAAAATAATAATTGAAAATCCTACCAGCTAAGTTTACTTGTATTCTTTTGGCCCTGTTGTAAAGATTTACCTCTTCTTGACATACAAAATAGGACCGCGTGCTTTCCTTCTCCAGAGAGAAATGGAACCATGTCCGTGCCCTCACCAAGTTGTGGAAATACTTAATTCTTATAATGCCTCTTGACAGTTAATATTCAGTAAGGGATTCAGCCAGCTTCAGTTTCTTGTTTCTTGTTTTCTTTTGTGAGGGAGAAACCAGAGCACTACAAGGCTGGAATGCATAATGAGGCATAGCTTGTTTTCTTTTAGTGGTGTTCTCACCTTTTACTCCCTCTTACATTCAAGATTCGGGACTGTGCAGTACAAAGGCCACACTAGGTCTGTAATCTCAGTACTAAGCATGAGTGAAGGACACATACGTAAGGAAAAGGACAGTTTCATTCCCACATCAGATTCAGGTCTTTGTAGTTATTTTTATCACTCCTTAACACAAGGCATAGATTCTACTGGCTTTCAATGAGCCAAGGTCATTTGGGTGAGATCTTTTAAGTGTGGAATGGTTCATTGATCTCATATTTATTCTGGGTCTGTGGTCACCTTTGATTGCCTTTCTATTTATGCTTTCTACTGTATCATCTATGAATATAGCAAAGCAGACTAGGTCTCTTGTGTTGGTATGAGCTGCTTTTTTCCAGTTTGGGCAGTCAAAAGTTGCTCTGTTTATTTGACTTGTTGCCACAGTTGCCTCAATTTAGCTTCTAGTCTCATCTTCATGTTGATCCATGTTCTTTGATCCACAGATATACATGTGATCCATTTAGCAAGAGCTTAATTGATTGCATTTGGTTTGTCTAAAGAGACAAAAAAGAGAGCTTGAGGTGAGGGTTCAGAATGAAACAAAATTTGCCTACTGAGGTGTGGTCTCTGAAAGCTCCTAATGTTAATAAGAATGCAGAGGTTCTACTCCGAATTCTAAAGCTTCTCCGCATGAGCTCTGTAGCAAGTTTTTTCCTTCTTCCCTAAATCCTACAGGTGATTTATCGCAGATATTAAACTATCCCCAGTCCCAACAAAATACTATACTTTTCTGCTAAGAGGCAGATGCTTGCCAGTTCACATTTGTTATAGAGTAGTGACAGTCTACAAAATTGAAGTTTCTTGCTTTCCATCCACATTTTCTCTTTCTGTGAGAATGCTCGTGGAGAAACTGTGTTTTGCCATCATGCTGTTCCATGAATGACAGGTGTATTGAATTTATTCGTCAAAGCATGGAGAATGTAGTAATAAAAGTGCCAGTCAGCCCGTTTTCTCACTCAACAGAACATATAGTAAAAGGTGTATTTTTAGGTCTTGAACATCAATGTAAATCAAGACTTCTGTGACATGAGATGATTGAAGTGCAGATCAGAACTAGACCTATGTAAAAAAGCAACAATGCTTACAAAGTTGAGTGCTGTGACAGATCACAGATACCTGAACTCTTGGCTTCATATGGTCAATTCTGAGCTAGGCAATGGCAGAAGTGACCTCCTGCTCAAAATCCTGAAAGGCCAATGAACTGTCTGAAGGATCTGGACTCGACTTAAAGAAACCTCAGCACACAGATGCTGTGGGCTACAGCTGTGTTTATGAGTAATTTCGCTCAGTGGAAATTAACCAGCAAATTGAAGTGTGTTGTGTTGGAACTTTACCATCTATGTTACAAGGAGTTCAAAGAAATGTCTATGAGTTAAAGTCTAGTCAGTTGGGCCAAATGTTGTCACTGCACATGTGGTGTGAAACTTTCTGGAGGGAAATTAACTCACAAAACCTTGGTCTTAAGCTCTTCTACAAATGACTCTAGTGCTTCCTGCAGGTGGCAAGAGCTTGTCAGAGCAGGTCAGCACCTGTGTCACTATCCCATCATCTTTTGTAGAGAAAAGATTTATTGTAATTCCTCCTGTGGTTTACAAGTGACACTCCAGTACCTGCTGCCTTCTCTGTCTCCCCAGTTTGATCTTTGATGACATGCACTACAAGATGCCTTATGGGAGTAATGGAAAACTGAATCCTGTGTCTTCAGAGCAGGACACACTCTTTAGAGAATGGTGAAAGGAGTCCTCCTTGCCTCAGGCCTCATGGTCTCTAAGGAGAGCATAATGGCTCAGAACTCCTTTGCCATCACAACTGCTTTGTCCATGATCAGTCTGATGCTCTGGGTCTGAGGACTGAGCACTGGGGGCTACAGTGTCCTCTGGACATAGGGTGATCAACAGTGGATGCAAAGATTTTAAAAGAGGAAAGGCAATGTCTAAGGCTCTCTTCTGTGAGCTGCTCCAAGCTTCTAATTATTAAGTGTTCTGAACCTACTACCGTGGTTGAAAGTCTGGTGATACCACTTGTGGTATCCCCTAGCCCCTGACTCTTACCGGCCTTTAGCATGTTGGGACAGTCACATCCACTCCAGGCCAAGTTCTCATGGAGCTGTGTGGGGTCATTCTCCTATCCTTCACCTTCATGCAGTGCATAGCATTGATTAATCATCCAGCATTTTAGTTCCTCTGGGTTCCAGGGCTGTGAGGACACTGCTGACAGGGTTCATATTGCCATCTGGCACCCTGTTTAGAGTGTCTACATATATATATAGGCAGCAAGAGTCACAATACACTGTAGGGTCATACAGACTTTATGTTCTTCAACTCAAAACTCAGCAGTAAGGATCTGAAACGTGCTTAGGGGCACAATTAAATATATCTTCATAATTAATGTTTCTGAGAACTGAAAAAGACATTCAGAACTAAATCAGAGAGAAGAGTGCAGTTGTTATTTTCCATTCTGTTTAAGGCTTTCAGAAGAGCACAGTCACAGAGATTATCTTTCTCCATACTCAGTTGAATTTCAACCATGATGTTTATTTACAGAAGAAAGCAATCTTTACCTGGCAGAAGAAAGCAGTGTTTTTCCTGTGAAGCTGCTTGGTTCAAATCCAAAAGACAGCATTTCTCAGAACAAAGCACAAAGCCATTTACTTTCTTGAGGCCACACAGACCATGCTCAGCATCTTCTTGACAATCAAGCAATATAAAAAAAAAACCTTTTTAGTGAAATAAAATAAAATAAGCAATTCCCACAGCCACCGTTTGGAAAAAAGAAAAAAGCAGAAATTTTGGATTTTTTTTATTTTATTCTCACCTGCTGTGAAATGCCTCACAAAACCCCTCAAAACCAAAAAAAAGTGCTTCTGGGAAGTCTGATGTCTCTGTACTAATGTGAAGTGTTAATGAAACATTTCCTGTCAACCAAGATCCCCAGGACAAGAGTTAGTGGCAAGATAAAAGGGAATATTTATAGTCTCTATAAGACTATAAATATTTATAAATAGTTGTATCCTTAACTAGTGCACATCAAAGAAAGCCAGAGAGAGAAAAGATGGAGGTAACTCCTCCGAGCCCTCTATCATACTGCTTTATATCTGTCTGAATTGCAGGTAGCCATATTGTAGCCAGTAAAGGGTACAATTTCAGTCACTTTGCTTCAATTCATTTGAATGGCCTCAAAACCAACTGGGCCCTCACTGAGCTAGCTGTTGTACAACAGTTAGTAAAGTGCACTGCCTTTCCTTGATTGTATTTAAACACAAAAGCTCAGGATTTCAGGGTCTGAGGAAGCAAATTCTCCTCTTATTAATGCTGGAGAAAATGAGCAGGAGAACTGAGAAGGGCTCAGGTCTCCCACATGGCTGTCACTACTTATCCCTCAATTACAGAAACCTTGAACTTCTGTTCCCTTTTTGTTAGAGAAAATTGCCTCTACCTTCTACTGGAGTTAACTGCAACATGCCACACCATACAAAAGACCAAACTATTTTACTGACTTGTTTCATAATGAGTAATTGTTCCTGGAGTAATAAAATGAGCGATGATTCCTGCTGAAGGGGAGAAAACTGCTCAGTTCGTGTGGCTTATTTCGAATCAGGATCAAGGCTGTTATGGATGTCTTAATAACACGTAATTAAGGGGCAATCAGTCAAGTCTAGTTCAGGATCAGTATTAGCAATGCAACAGATAAAGCCTGGTACTAGACAAATGCAAAACGTTTAAAGATCTAAACCAAATGCCCTACCGTAAATAATTAAAGGACTACTTCTGGCAGTGCTGAAGCAGGGTCTGACTGCAGCTGCGTTAACCTCATTTCTCTCCTCACTCCACACATTTTCACACTATTTTTCTGTAGCAATAGGCATTGAGTGAGCATTGATATCAGATTTATACTTGTGATAACAGGGCAAAGTAGTACATTATACAGCCAAACCAAAGTCAGTTTTCTCAAAGCCTAAGACCCTTTCTCAGTTTTTGTATTTTACACAGGCATTCAAGTCAAGGGATATATATTTCCATTTCACCTCATGATTAGTTAGTATTTATATATCAAAGTGACAAATGTTATGTGCCTCTCGTTTTTTAATTCTGCAGATGAATTGATAGTTGCTACAGAAGAGAATACAGTAAATAAAGTACACAGCATCACCTGTTATGTATTGTGAAGCTTCATGAGTTCTCAGGGGAGGGAAAGGACTATGGATGTGGAAAAAGAAACGTTCTTGTTTTCAGTCCTGATTTTTTCTTTTTGAACTGAGTGTGAACACAATGTCAGAAATTTATTTATTCTTATGGATTTGAGAAATCAGAAGGTAAGAATAGAACAAGATTTATAGGCAAATTATCTGGTCTTTCTTGTTTCTTTCCATGCTCCACATCCACATATTCCCCCCTGACGATAGATGAAAACCCCTAAATCCTGGCATAATAACACATTCCAGTCCACAGCAGAAAATGAGGTCTCAGAATCAGCAGAAAATCACACAAGTTTTCCAACATAATTTCCAGAGCACACAAAACATAAAAATATGTATTATTTACACTAGTAATCTGGACTACAGAGGAAAAAGTAATGGATACTTGTCATAGTGACAAGGAATAAGTGACATTTGGTAAAAACAGGGAAGACAGATAACAATAGCTTCATAATCAATTGTATCAGGACACAAAAATACTGGCAAAGCTAGTGATCAAATCCACATCAAAAGGCAAAGCATAAGAGGAAGACTCAAAGATGCCCATTCTATCGAGTAGGCCACTGAAAATAAAGACAAAAACACGGTGTTTATTAATTTAGCCAAGGGTCATTAGGAACTAAATCAGTTTCTACGGTAAATGTTAGAAAGCATTATTCCATCTGCGGTTCATTCTACAAATTTACACATTTGCATGCATGAAAGCAGCTTTGCAGGGAACATTTCTTACATGCAGACATACTTTGATCTTTGATGGCACCAACATTGTTACTACAGACCTTTGTGGAACCTATGTCTGAAAGATACACTGAAAGGAGTGTCCCTGGACTATTCAGTTTTTCCCACAATGGTTTTTATTTTTGTTAGATTTTGTGCCGTTTTCCCTGGAGAAATGTTCTGCAAAAGAAAACTTAATGAGTATGAAACAGATGGCTGCTATAGACAGTGGCTACTGTTATAAGCTCTGTAACTCAGGGCAATTTATGATCTTTCCTAGTGGTCGAAAGATAAGAACAACCACAGGTAGAAAAAGAAACTAGAGAATGTTACCTTTAATCTTTCTGACTTTGTAAAGGAAAAAGTGAAAGTTTTTAAAATGCCTTTTCTTTGCTCATTTTCTTCTGTCCTTGGTAAAAAAATAGATTTTGCCACTGAAAGAATGACACCATTTAGTAAGGCAGCAGAGAAGCAAAGAAGTACAAAGAGAAACAAGAAAGATCAAAGTATTAGAGAAAAAATTGGAAGAAGGTGCATTTATATACTCTGTTACAGTGAAGATTCTGGAAGGATGTGACCATATTTTATATATAGCTTCAGAGTAATGATAACCACAATGAAGATAATTCTCAGAGGCTGATGTGATAAGAAGCAATGGCTTGAAACTATGAACAGAAAACTTTGGGACAGACATTAAGAGATATTTCATAATAAGGATAGTCAAGGGGAGTGCTATCCTTATGGAGAATCTCACCTGAGTAAGGTGAGATGTTAACAATCTTCTCATAGATTTGAAATATCAGACTGGTAATAAGTTGACTGATACTTAATTAAATCCCAGAGTCCCGCATTTCCACATTTCCTGATTAGCTATGTGTCTGCCTTTCAAGAAGGAACTTAATATTACTGAGTTTTACTATAAATTATCTGATTTTTCTGATGAGCATTAATAAAAATTTAAATAGTGTAGATCAAGTTCCTGATACAGGGAAATTAATCAAGTAGGTCATATATTACTTGTTATTATTTGCACTTCTTTTTGCCCCTGAGTGAGATTTTTTTCTAGACTCATGGACTTCATTTCAGTTCCAAGTTACCAGGACCCACTGGTATCTTAGGAACTGTTGGCACATGGAAGTAGTGAAGAAGTTCCAATACTTCATGTCAGAAATCATAAAAAATAGTTAATATCACACAATGCTATGTTTCTTCAAAGGCTTATTCTTGTATTAAGAAATCAAATATGGTCATCATCTTCTTATTGCTACCAAAACATCATCTGAAAATAATGCATCAGAAGAGTGGGAGGTAAAAAAAGTCCAAGGCAGAAATGAATCATAGAATCATAGAATGGTAGTGTTGGAAGAGACCTTTAGAGATCATCTAGTCCAACTCCCCTGCAGAAGCAACTCCACCTAAATCAGGTCACATAGAAACATGTACAGGTGTGTCTTGAAGACCTCCAAGGAAGGAGACTCCACACCCCCCCAGGGCAGCCTATGCCGGGGCTCCCTCATCCTCATAGTGAACAATGAAGAGAGTGATTAGTATCAGGTGGGGGAAAGCGCTTTCCAAGGGATTCAATGGAATTACAGTATTCAGAGAACTTGTTGCTGAAGTTTTCAAAAGACATTAATTATAGTCTCTTAGGTGGGATAAAAGGAAATCTTTGGCAAAACATTTTAGACTCCATAAGTGCTTTGTATGAGGCTCTGCTGGATATTCTGAGATGGATGTGGAAGAATGCATGAGAAATTCTTCAAAGCAGAAAAATCAAGGCAATACCCTGTCACCTCCAGTCGTACCTTGTGCCCCATGTATCACAACAGCAATGCCATATATGATATTTAGTGTTGTTTAGAACCTCAAAAGTATAAGTCTTCCCAGTGTATGTGTCTTTCCACTCTAAAGGTGTTAAGAAATACAAGGAAGAGAGAGCTAACCCCAGCACTGATTTACTCATTGTGGTTTCACCAAAGAAGGACAAAACCCCAGGTCTGTCTTACATACAGGCTTTATTTCAGTCTTGGCACTTTATGTGAACACCAGCAGATCTTTCTGTGATCCTTGCTATTTAGTAGAGCTAAAAGATTGAAGAGACCTCTATTTTTTCTGTTTTTTAGTAAAATCGAGGCTACTCTTTGTTATGTTCATAAACTTTAGCCTGTACAAGCATTAAAATTTATGTTCAGTGATTTCAGAGGAGAAAAACAGCTATGAATCCATTTTGAAAGGAACAATTAGATTCCTGAATGATGGATACCTTGACTTTTACACCCTTTTCCCTTCCCACAGATCTCAATCATGGAGCATTTCAGAAGGTGGTGTTAAGGTTCTCCCTAGGAGGGAAGCTGAAATTCTAAATCTTAAAACCCCTCACAAAAGATGATTTTTTCCCCATTGTTGAAGCTTAACCATAGCCTTCTTTCCCTTCCTCCTCTGCACATCCCAGGGCTACAGTGAGCTCTAATGACCCATGCAACGTGATACTGGCACAGCACTGCCTGCAGCCTCAAATAGCAGCACATGTAGGCAATGTAGAGGATCAGGTTTTCCAAAGCAGACCACAGTTTTGCAGAGGCACACACAGTTAAACCAAACATTTCCATCTATTATTAATCATGGGTACCAATAATAAAATACTTGTGACTAAAAACCTAAGCTGTAGGTGCAGGAATCTGAACTTAATCTACTGTTATCAGTTGCAGGTCAGAGATGTATCTGCATTATCAGACATTTTTTAGACCTATCCAGGTCCTTGACAGCACATGCTCTAAAGGATTTGATTTTATCTGTGCAAGCTAAGTCGTAGAGACATGCTGCAAAGTAAAGGTGACCAAGAGACAGGCCCAGATGAGCACTGTTGCCAGTGAGGGAATGGGGAGTTGCTGTTGTACTACTGCTTCAGATGTATTAAAAAAACCCAAAGCTGATAAACTACACTCTAAGGAAAGACTTGGGAATTAGTAAATACACATGAGGTGGGTTTTTTTGTTTGTTTGAATTGAAGTTATTTGTTTGAAACTTTTCCCACCTAGACTGTCAGAATTATATTTTAGGCTTTGAAAACCCTAAGATCTTGTATTTGAGCTAAAGAACAGGATTTTTCCACAGAAGTTTTTATTAAACTAATTCATCATTCATGTGCATCAGCCTCCAGAGGGACAAGAAAATGTACATACTTTTTTCCTCTGATGTAAATGATAACACTCAGCAATGATTTTGTTGATGATTTCTCTTCAAAACTAGACTGTAGGCTATTTTTTTTAAAGGTCTGATGTATGCCAGTTAGAAGAAAGTTGATCTTTTGAAGAATGAAACATTGACTTAATAGCAAAGCAGTAGCACAGTCATAGCATCATAGAATGGTA
>WBNH01001730.1:0-21094 GCA_013401255.1 Urocolius indicus | reverse complement strand
ATGGTCGCCTCCATCCTGTACCACTCTTACACCTCCCGCCTGGCACCTCAAATTCCCGTCCCTAAATAGTGATCACAGAGGCGCCAGATTGGCCCAGCCAGGCCGGGGGATGGGTCTGAACCCAGGAGTCGGGGGAGAGTCTAAAAAACTTTTACCGGGTCTTCACTGCAACCCGCTCCCCCTGTTACTAAGCAAAAGCAACTCCTTGCTAAACCATGACACTTTGCTTTAATTGTTTTCCGTTATCACATATTTATGAGAGGAGGTAAAGATGCAACAGCTCATGGCCATGACTAAAGTTATAAGAAAGAAGGAAACAGGGTACTCAAGAGGCAAAAATTCAAGGGTGTCTCAGACTCCAAGCAAGAGAAACTCTTCTTTCCTGCTCACTGTTAAATATGATCATAATGACCTGATCATTAATATGTTTATGTACAAATTGTGAAGTGTATACATAAGTCTGTGTAGATATATGTATTTGGAAGTGATATTCAAGTTGGAAGAAACAAGTGATTCAATTAAGTCCAAATGTTTCTGAAATGCAATCTGGTAAAGTATAATTTGTTATCATTAAGCTATCTCTGCAACTTCAGAAGCAAGAACTATACTTTAATGTCTTTCAGAAAACCATTACCAAAATTAATGGTCCTTGAATAGGTAAAAAGGAGTAGGTAAAAATAGGTTAAAAGTAGTACTTGGCAGAGAGAAGAACTACCTCAATTAGAGATGTCAAAAAACTAAATCTGTAATGTATAGGCATGGGAGCACTTATGAGAAGTGTTATCAAATGACTAACCAAGTAATTTTAAAAATATAAAGTTACTGTATGCCTTTTCTGAATGTTAGCTGCTATTTTCCCATTAAAATCCCTTTTTAGTAAGGTAGTCAGTAAAACATGTAGTGTGTCATTGCAGTAAGATCACAGTTTAGAGTTACCACTCACACTGTACCTGTAGCAGGAGAGACTCAACTAGTGACTGAGCTTGTGGGAATCCATGGTCACAAGGGAAGCAGCCAACACTGAGCTCTTGGGTAAAACTGTTTCTAGCAGGTTATCCTGGGTTATCCAGCGTACCACAATGTTAGTCTGTATAGTCTGGCAGTTACAAAACATGATAACCTCCCAGTAGTACAACTCCTTCAGCTCCAGGACCATTGCGTTCAGTCGTGTACTCTGTGTGAAGTGTGTGTCAGAGGTTGTGTTCTTGCATCCTGGGTACTGCTTGTGTACAGGGCAAGCTTTCATCCTAGCAGTGAGCAAAGACTGGTTAGTGGGTGGGCTGTAATGATGGATGGTGTCAGAGCTGAGTGGAAGGACAGCATTGCTGTGCTAGAGTGATTCCTACTGCTGCAGGGCTTTGACCTCTGCCATTTGCTGTGCTTCTCCCCTTGGAGTCTCATCGCCTTGCACTGGCAGATCCTGAAGGCTGCATGCCTGCTAGTGTTGTCCTTAATGTATGAATTGTCCTTTCTTCCAGGTCTGGGCTGATATTATGAGTTTAGACTCTTGTGCTAGGGAGCAAATACAGCTTAGAAGATATACTAGTAGCTAATAGTCACTTGGGTAGGCAATAACTACTTCCCACCTATGCACCTGCACAAAGCTTAACAACCAATTAGTGCTGCAACTTCTGTGCTGATCAAGCATGCTACTTTCCAGTCAGCAGTGTTAGCCTTTTAGGTGAGAGAAACTGATAGGGAGACAGAGCAGGGTCTGATAAAACTGGTATTCTTTTCAAAAGCCCAAGTACTTTGCTTTCAGCTTACAAAGATGTCTTTAACAGCATGTGTTCAGGGCTGTTTTATGTGTACATGCCCCTCTTTTGTAAGAAATACGAAGTCAGAATGATGTACTTGGAAGAACCTAACTATAGCTGGCACAAGACAGAAAAGACTGAATCTAAACTTTTCCCCTAATGCATGGCAAGAGTGAATCTTCTGTATTTAATACACTGAGTCCCCACCAGCCTGGAAATTAAACTATAGAGATCTGATAAATCTGACCAAAGATTCCACATAAATCAAGCTTTCTTGTGCCATAGCCAGATTTTCAGGATTAACAGTTAGTACCTGAAGAACATGACCAGAAGCAGGATTTTCTCTTGTCTGGGTCTGAGGGAGTTTTCTTTCAGAGTGCAGATGAACTGTAAGAAAACTGTAATAAAAACAGTGGAAACAAAACAAAAATCCTTCACCTACATAATGCCTATTTTTTATATAATCAAAGTGCTAAAAATGAGAACTTCTATAAACTGCTTTCTCAAGAGCTCCCTCCATTTTTCTGCATAAAAAGGACAATTTTCAAGCTCTCAGTGTCAGGAAAACCTTCTAAAGATTTTACATGTAAAAATGTTTCTCAAGTTAATTTGAGAAGGAAGTGTCAAAAGTATCTCAAAGCAGATTGCTGGTTATGACAGCAATTGCCAACATTTTTTAATTCCATTTCTGTTTGGCAACACAGTGAGTGCTACAGTGCCAGGCTTTTATCTTGGAAAAACAAAATCATCCACTGGAGCCCAAAGACTAACATCAGCTTCCTAGGAAGGTTCTGCCAATGGAGTTGTAGACGTAGGCACAGCCTGTCAAACTGCAGATGAGAAGTTTATGGTGAGATGCCCCCATACTTTGCTTTTTTGCAATGCTACCAGCAAAGACAGAAAAAAACAGATCATCCACAAGCCTTTATGCACTGACTTTTGGAGTAAAGGACCTTCCCTGAACAGAGGAGGATCAGGCAGAAAGAAGTGAATCCAAAAAGCTGGAACGTACCTATTGAGAAGTCCTCCAAGGTTAGAAAGCTATTCTGCAGTGAAGTGCCAACCACAATGGGAGGACAATTGTACCAAACTGACTGGCCAAACAAAGGAGAAGAGTTACCGCATGCATAACAGAAGTGAAGACCTGGCTCATAGCAGAGTTCTGGGCTCCCCAGTTCAAGGGAGATAGAAGACTTCTGGAGAGGGAACAGTGGAAGGCTACCAGGATCATCATGGGACTGGAACATCTGTCTTACAAGGAAAGGCTGAGAGACCTGAGACTGTTTAGCCTGGAGAAGGGAAGACTGAGGGAAGACCTTATCAATGCTTATAAATACCTAAAGGGTAGGTCTCAACAGGACAGGGTGACGTTTTTACTGTTGACTCTAGTGTCAGGACAAGAATTAATGGGCACAAGCTGGAACACAAGAAACTGAACATGAGGACATACTTCTTTCCTGTGAGGGTGAGGGAGCTGTGGCACAGGCTGCCCAGGGAGGTTATGTAGTCTCTGTCTCCAGAGGTTTTAAAAACCCACCTGGACATGTTCCTGTGTGAGCTGATTGAGATGAACGTGCTTTAGCAGAGGGGTTGGACTAGGTGATCTTTAGAGGTCCCTTCCAACCCCTGTCATCTTGTGATTCTGTGATTCTGGTGCTGCTGGGGAAAGGTCCCTCAGGACTTTGCCACTTCAGAGCAAAGCCTCCTGCCCTTACCTGAACATGCAGTGTCAACAAGTCACCAAACTGAGGAAACTGCTGCCAACTCATAAGCCCTGGGGAAAGTAACATTGCTACCAAAGCTGTAAGTGAAAAATGGGGAGTGTGGGGAGTTTTAGGTTTGGTAGTAGAATTCATTTATCCGTGTTACAAGCTTATTCAGAATACCTCAGTCAGAAGATTCCAGACTGCAGTGTGGTAACACCAGAAGTAGCTCACTGATCAAACCCAAGAGCCTTCATAGGGAGAGCAACACAAAGTGGATTAAAGCTGATCAAAACATCCCCGTGCATTAAGTCAAATTAATGCCACCATACATCAACCTGTGCCAATATGATGTGGCAGTGCCACTCCTCAGAGTCATTTTATTAAAGGAACTGTATGAACACAGTTCTGCAACAGTCTTCAGTTTTGAATCATAAAGCATCAAGTTGCACCCCAGACAATGAACTTCCAGGCTTTAACTTATGTTTAGCATTATTAGAAATCTGATACTGTGCACCAGAAGCAAGCAAATCACAAAGGAGACAGGGTGATGTGAATGCTACAAGGCTGCCTGAAATAAAATACTACCCGTGGTTTAGATCAGTAAAATCCATGAAACAGAAAAAGCATTAAGAGGAGTGAATAATATGACCAATAAACAGACAAGACTTTGAACACTCTGCTTCATTATGTGCTGGTCACAATAAATATTGGTCTAGTGGGGTAAACAAATACATCAGCTTTTGCAGGGATTTCAGTTCTCTATAGGCAAGTCAAGGTTGTGAGATCATTGTAACTAAGATGAAATGAGCTTTGTGGATACTGCACTTCAGGGTCTTCAGAACTGCCTCACAAGTGGCTTCAAGAATGAGGGTAGTATGGTTCAACTTCCCCTCCAGTGTTCATAAAAATCCTGGGTAAGTCAAATTTCACACTCCTGTGCCTTTACTCCTTGCTGATGAGCTCAGTATTTGAAGGACTTGAAATGAGTCTGTTCTATACTTGCTCTGTGAAGCCAGCTGTCTCAGGAATTCAGTAGTGGAAGCAGTCTTTGCTGTGGGGAACAGAATCCACTGTAAACGTCAGTGCTCAATAATCAGACCATGCCTCCATAAGTGTCTGTATGTTATATGTTATATATTATATATTACATTTATGTAATATAAATAATATAAATATATAAATAAATTATATATTAATATAAATATGTATATTTATATTATATATTACATTTATGTAATCCATTCACCACTAAGTCTGAAAGAGACGAGGGACCCTCCCACTACTAGACCAAGCAAGGACTACAAATACAGGAGAAATACCAAATGAATGATGCTTGCTTTTTTTTTTTTTTAATTTTTCCCTTTCCCCTAAGGTAAATATGAGAAAGTGAAAGAAGGTCCTGAGCTACTGGACGACGAATCCCAACAGGATGCATCCATTATGTGCCACATAAGGAAAAGTAAAGATGGGGATGCACAGGCAAAGGATGGTAACACTTCATGTAGCTGTTGTAGTCTGTGATGTGGTGAGATGTCCCAACCAAGCCCTTAGGCAAACTGGGGACAAGGGCTAGAAGTATCTCCCCGTTCTGTGCCCAGCCAAGCAGGGGGCTGCCTCTCCAGAAGAGCATTTGTCTCCTGCAGCTCCTATTTCCCATCTGACAGCACTGTCACTGTAGGCATCCAAGTTCAGGCAAAATGAATGTCTGAACTACTTCTGGCTGGAACTTTCATGTATGGCATGTGCAGAATTATGAGGCGACGAGTTCTCAGTTGCCCAACTATTGAGCTCCCCCTCTCCTGCAAAAACCAACTGACCACATTCTCCTGTTGAGGAATCCAAGTCGGGATTCAATTCCTGTATAATATGTAATTAGGTAGGTCATCTAAGTTCTATACACAAATTATTTCTGCTGCAGTTTTTCTTTACTACTTCAAAAATCCTTCTTGATTTTGCTTTATTAAATATTCCACCAAAAGAATTTGTCAAGCCTTGCTCTTTCTAGAGGGAGCTGTTTTCTGGCATGGGAGACCTGAACAAGATGTTGAGCTGTGATGACAGGTTGCTACAGAAAGTGTATGGCTTGTAGGGTGTCATGGCAGTTTAATTCTCGAAGTTGAGGGAGTATTCTTGATAGCAAAATCTGCCTTGCTGTCTGACGTGTGGGTTCTATGGACTTGCTGCCAAAGACATGGAATCATACTCTCAAAGGGCTTGTGCATTACCAGTAGGAATATTTTCTCCCAATGATTTAAGTGCCTGAATTCCATTTTTGAGGTGACTTGGGCCAAAGTCAGGGAAGTATTTTGGGACCCAGAGTGATAAAGCAATTCAGTGGAGAGATTATCAAAACAGCTTATAAATACTTTCAAGTCTGCACCATGGGATCATTTTTGAGAAATATACTTGCCAGCACCCATGAGTTCTCTTTAGTTTTCAAAATTTCAGGAGTTCCTGTGTGAGAAAAGGGTTATTTGAATATAAAATTAAATTCAAAGCACCGAAAAAAAAAAAAAAAATTCCTCTAGAAGCAGCAGAGTATGGTTGTGATTTCAAAGGGAGGGAGAAAGGAAGTTTGTTAATATGAAGACTCATATACAGACTATAAATGAGTCTTAAATAGGCAATCCTCTTTCTCATCCTCACTTCTCTTCCCATAGACTCTTGGGGGAAAAAAAATGACTGACACAGCCAGGCAGGGAGCAATTGTCCCCATGGGCTGGGTAGTCAGGGAGGCAGGATGGCCTCCAAAACCAGGCAGCATGCGACCATGGGCATATCATTGTCCAGGCCGGACCCAGGGCAAACAACATCCCTGCAGCTTTTGGACATGTGATGCATCCCACTCCCCCATCAGAGTGAAACAGCCCAGCCTGGAGTCTTATGACACCAGGACCCTCCTCTGCCATTGCATGTTCCCTGCACATGCTTCACTGGCACCACCACATGCAAACATTTCAGCATAACATTTGGACATAACCTCTGTTCTCTACTTCAGATTTTTGACACTTGAAAGTCCCAGTCTGCTCTGCCAGCAGCAACTCTTTAAATTGCTTATGCATGCATTAATAGAAATATCTATAAATTATGACTGAAAAAAGTGCTGTGCTAAGTGGCAGAAGAGCCAGACATGTATTTTTAGTCACCCTGGGATTAATTCCCAGGCAGATCTTTGTTTACAGGGCTATATTTAATTGGAGCAGCCATATGGAATAGGGATATTCCTCCTGGCAGCTGCTCTGCTTGCCTCAAAGCAATGGAGGAAGGGACTGCTTCACAGTAACATCTGCCACATTTCTGTCTCCTTCCAAACACCGTCACAAGTGTGAAGGAGACAGCTACCTTAGTGTAAATCCTCGGTGTCTCAGCTCACAGGGGTTGGTTGGGGGTATGTGTTGCCATCTCCTTCCAGGAACGCTCCAGACACAGACTTCAACTGCCATCCTAAGGGAAGTATAATCTGGAGCCATCACTCACCTTTTAGTACTATCAGGCTGACAAACAGTACGTAAACCATGCATGTGTGTGTTCATCCATTCATCTGAGGGAAGACACTTATTTTAATGTGTTTCTACATTGGCCTGCACATCCTTTCCACTGTGTTCCTTTAACATATTGTCATTTGCTAGGTCAGATGGCAACAATATCAATAATAACCATGAAATTTTCTGAAAATACTGGTCTTGGTCTTACATATCTAAATTTTTAAAAACAGCCAATATTTGCTCCTCCACCAACTCCAGTTAAGCTCTGATCTCTGAGCTCTCTTTGATCTCATTCCCAGGCTTGATTTGCAGGAAGGGTTTCTTTCATTCTTTTCTGACCACACACACAAAGTCAGAAACTCTTCTAGCTATCTCATTTCTAAAGAGGCAAAGCTATTCAGGGCCAGACCTCTGGAAGGTTCCCATCAATATTTTAGTTCTATACTGAGGAGTCCAGCTCTTCAAGAGTGTCTGACACTGACTTCAGGTGAAGAGTCAATCACCATGCCAGCAACTTTTACAAGGCTTTGCTAAAATATTGTCATTCATACCTGTGCAGTGACTGCCTGGGTGGTTTGCCATGAGTATCAAATCAGTAATTGCTGAGGAACAGATGAGCATAACATATGCCACATGGATATTGAATTTTCCCATTGCATTTTTCTGTGCAGGATTGAGATGCTGTTAGTTAGCAAGGGTGAGGGAGGTTAGGCAGCTGTTTATTGCTATTGTTAAAGTGAGTTGAGAAGCAAAGCTTCACTCTAACCTGTCCCTTTGTCACGGTACCAGGAGGGCAAGTGGTCTGAACTTCCCTATTCCTGCAGAAAAAAATGGTGAAGTAGCATAGTGAAAGAAATACATGTAATTGCCTAAAAAGATTGCAGGTGGTCCAGAAAGGTTGTTGATTCCCTCCTGATGTTGTCAGCCTGCTTTACCCACAATAACAGATCGTATTGTACTTTTTTTGAAAAAACTTTCTCAGAGAGGAATTTTCCCTGTACTTTGCCAAGATGAGCATCACAAGCCAGATCTTCATTCTCATTCTGAAAAGCCTGACATCTGACCCTGTTGAAAATTTATCAGGTTTTTTTCCCAAAGTTAGGCAGAACTGTATAATAGAGGGGACATTGTCAAAAGCTGATACAGAAATGGAGAAAGAAAGCAAAAGTGATTCCAAAGAAAAAGGACAGATGCCACCATGGTTATGAGAGGTAAAACTCTGTCTCCCACTCTGCTGAGCAGGATGAAGTGACCTTAGTCTTCAGAGAATTCAGGCAACTTAGACAAATGTAGAACAAACATCTGAAAATCCCTCAAATGCAAGAAATGAGTTTACCTCTTCAGCAAACAGATCAACACTGCAAATATTCCCAGATCCAACTGCCTCAAGTTAGACTACTGTCATGGTTTAACACGAGCTAGTAACTAAGTACCACACAGCCACTCACTCACTCCTCCTCGTGGGATGGGAGACAGAACTGGAAGGGTAAGAGAGACAAAAACAGAGAAAACTCATGGGCTGAGATAATAGGGAAAGCAAAAATTGTGCATGCAAGCAAAGCAGAACAAGGAATTCATTCACTCCTTCCCATCAGCAGGCAGGCATTCAGCCATCTCTAGAAAATCAGGGTTCTGCCACTGTCTCTGAGTTTGATCACAACATTCCCTGTAGAGGGGACTTAGCACACCACTGGGACTTCTAAAGGTCAAGTTTTCAGTGTCTGGTTATAAAAGAAAAGCACTCTGTCAAACCAATGGCAATAGACACTAGACATGAAGCCAGGAGAAGTGGCTGAGTTTGGACTTTCTGTGTGCAGAAATGTCTGGCTCTGCACTTGAGCCAGCACGTGGATGAGTTCAAGGAGGACTAACATGCTGAACCACTGCAGACACTGTGCATCCCAAGAGGAGAATGCCATCAGAAAACATGAAACAGTAATGTACTTAGACTGACTTGTCTACTACTGCAGGGACAGGCAAGCTATCTCAGATTTCAACATAACCACCCAGTACTGGCAAATAAAGGATCAAAATAAATTTCCCCTCACTTGAGATTAAAAAAATAAAATGCGACTACTCTTGTCTCTTTCCAATTCCACTACCATTAAGAGCAAATAAGCATATATCATAGTTACATTAGGTGCCTGACTTTCAGATAAACTATGAACAGGACCAAAGGTTCAGCAGTCATTTGCATTCTTACCTCCATTTATAGGCTTTTTGCTGTTCTCCAGTTAATAGATTCTGTGCACTACCACGTTTCAGAAAAAGTATTAAGCTATTTCAAAACCAACTTGAAAACTAAAGCAAAGTAAAACGAGGCTAAGAAATCGTAAGCACTTTTACTCCCATATGTATTTCCCACAAGCAGATCTTACTGACTTAAGTACTGTATGCATGAATTCTGGCTATGTGATTTAATAAATGCCCCACAGATTGGTTTCAGTTTGCTTGTTTTTCTCCAGAAGGACTGTGCTGCTGCTGCCTTCATGTGAAGAGGATTTCAGCAATTCCAGCACAGAGTTAACTCTAAAACTGTTTTTTGCTGATAGCAGAAGATCTGTAGTTCTCCTTTAGCTCACCTGCAACTTCAGATGGATGCCACATGCTCCTAGAGAAGCACAAAATAGAGGAGTTTTGGTTTGTTTTTTTTTTTTAAATATCAAAGAATGCTTTTGGGGGAAAATGGTGATCTGGTAATACTACAGTGTTGCTGTTGTGGGCAACACTGCCCGGCAGTCCAGACTGATCTTCCAGCTTACCGACTGTTGAGGGGAAAAAGATCACTGCACACATGGTGTGGATGATGCTGAGTCTCTGCTTTATTGTTTATGTTATGCCCTTATATCTGCTAGCATAAGCACCTCCTCTCTCTCTGCCCTGTGCCAGACCTCTCACCTCCTCTTCACCCCTCGTGTTACAATCCGAGATCTTCCGGATGCCTACTACATCTCCCCTTCCCTAAGCTCGATATTTCTCACGTCCTGTGGCATGGGTTGATAACTACTGTTAATATAATGCAAGCGTTCGCCTACTTTTCGCAGTTGCACTAATACAAATTGCAGCAATATAAGTACAAGGTGTTAAGCAAAGCACTGAGGTTAGTTGCAATAACAGCATGCATGTGTTAGCTGAGTTCATTGCGGGAAGGTATAAACAGGTGCTGGTTGTGCTTCACTCCACTGCCCAAATCCCATCAATAGATGGGTGACACCGTTTTGATCTGTGTGGTGATGAATACTCTGAGGAACACTCCCACCTGCAGAAAGAGAACTCAAGAAATTGTTAGACTCTTATTTATGGCCCTACTCGTCTTGCTGGGACCCACTACTGGATTCCTTCCTTTTCTACACAGGCTTATCTCTGGGAATTCTATTTCCCATACTCTCCCCCTCCCTAAGCCAGTCGAGCTGCCTCTTAAGGGTAGTATGAGCACGCTCAACAATTGCCTGTCCCTGGCTGTTGTAATGGATGCCATGCACCACTTTTATCTGCCAGGCTGTATAGAAATCCTTTGTCACTCGGGGGAGGTGTAACAGAGTCCATTGTCAGTTTTTATCTGCTCAGGATATCCTAGGACAGCTATACATCGCAGTCAATGTTTGATCACGTGTTGTGCTGTGGCTCGTGCTCCGCAATGTAAAAAAAGTGTACCTGTTTGGCTGCCGTGAAGCCTTCCTGATTGGATATAGGCCATAGATGTGCCGCTGTTCCATCCACCTTTTAGTTGCCTTCAATAAGGGCTCCTGGAATATTGGTGTGACTATTAATGTGAATGATAGAACAGGGGGTGGTATGGGTCTGTAGAGCATTCAGTATGAGGCCCGCTATACTGGTCGATAAGCAAGTGGCTATTGTCAAGCTAATTCAGCAGCGAATCTCAAGTCAGTAACGATGTTGAGTGGTGTTGATTGCCAGGCTTCGAAGATGAGGGCGACAGCCTTGGCTTCCAAATATTGTACCGACTTCATGGCATCGGCATGCAAGATCTTCTCCCATTTGTTTCCCTGTTTACATACCACTACTATTTAATAAATTTCGGGGAAAGGATGATGTTTTTCTACCCCTGACTCCACTCGCCCTGGGATGTCTCTGGCGCCGGTGGCGCACTTAGTATATTTTTTCCCTGCGTCTTCTTTTTCTTTGACAGTGCCTGCACGCTCCCTGGTACCCAATACAACAGGGGAATCACACTCTCATATCTTCTTCTTGCTCTCCGACTCCATTCCTCCCGACTCAGCCTGCTCCTTGTCCTTGCATTCCTCACATTCCTCCTCATTATCAAGTTTATAACATTCCACATCTCTGCATAACAAACGGCCTGTCTTTGCTCCGACCCCTCCCCCAAGCTCTCTGTCTCTAAACTTGTCTGTGCCTCCTGCTTGCTACAAACTTTCTCGGCTGCCCGCACCCTCCCAGAGGGCCTCCTGCGCTGCTAATATAATCTATCTCCTCTCTGTTTCCTTAGACAGGGTTCTCTTGATCTCTCCCAACGTTTATAAAGGCTACTCCGTTCCCTTAGTTCCCACCATAGCAGCCTCCAGCTTTTCCTTTTCCACCAAACAGTATTTTGCATTCAATGTATCTGTGGGTGCCTGCAGCACCTCCCGTCTCTGCAACCATAGTATACAATCGGCCATGGGCGTGCAATGAACCCATCTGCCTACCTCAAGCGTCACTGCCTTAAGTATCTTAATCACCTGTTCCATCTGTGTCATGGCCACAGACGTCCTGCGTTCCGCCGATCACGTCGGGGTCACCAGATGTTGCCGTTGCGGGCAACACTGCCTGGCAGTCCAGACTGATCTTCCAGCTTACCAACTGCTGAGGGGAAAAAGATCACTGCACACATGGTGTGGATGATGCTCAGTCTCTGCTTTATTGTTTATATTATGCCCTTATATCTGCTAGCATAAGCACCTCCTCTCTCTCTGCCCCGTGCCAGACCTCTCACCTCCTCTTCACCCCCTCGCGTTACAATCCAAGATCTTCCAGATGCCTACTATACTACAGTTTTATTCTTTTTTTAAAAAAGAACCTTTCAGTTTACCTCCACTCTTTTTTCATGCCAGCAAGTGGCTAGGGAGAGTACAAGATACAGGATAGTAATGCTCAAGGCATTTCAAATTGGTGTGTTTGGTTTGGTTTTGGGGTTGTTTTGTTTGTTTGTTTGCTTTTTTATTCTTTTTTAAAGGAAGTACTTCAGTCATCCAAGTCATTGTTCCTTTCCAAAATTTCATTTCCATCTTTAAAATATCTTAAAACTTCAGTCAAAACCTAAACAAACACCCAGGGAAGTTTGCTCTAAAGATTTTAGTTGATGAAAACTTTGTATTTTGTGTTTATTTTGCATCAACAGAAACAGAGTTTTCTTTAACACTTAGAGGGATGGAGTATGATCATTCAATCTGTCTTCCATTATCTATTAAGGGAGAATCACATAAAAGATATAAAAAAGAGAAGAATCAAAAAAAAACAAACCGAAAGAAATTATTTTAGTTCAGGAAGCCTCCAAGTCTCAGATGATACAAGTATTTAGAGAAACTAGGCATGTGTTATACTCTTCCCAATGCATTGATTTTGGCAGGTATAAAATAAGGCATGCTGGTTGGAGCAGATTACCCAAAGGAGTTATTACCCAACCCATTATTGCCATTTTTATCCTCTGTTCTTTTTACACTAATATATATATATATTTCTCCAAGGAATGCAAAAGTTTTGTGAAATGAAGTCCTCCTTTCACTTGGTACCGCCATCACACTAGATAGAAATTTAATTTTAGTTAAATTAGCTAAGGGGTAGCAGTTTCTTGTAGTTACTATTCATTATCTCTCTCTATCTGGTCACAGTACCAGCTGCTGTGTTTCTACCCTTTTCCAAGCAGAATTAGTTAAACAACATACAGGATCATAACTGAATTAACAGACTTTGTCAAAGGATTAGGAGATTCATTACTCCACTGGCAATTAACTCTGCTTCTTTTTTTTCATCTCTCCTGTTTACTGTAAGAAAACAGGATATGCAACACATCCATCTAAGCTAGACTCCTCACAATAAATGTCTAAAGCTGCATGCAAAAGAAAGCTTAAGAACAAAACATCTTATTTCCAGTCACTGAGAAATCCTATTAACAGACTGGCTATCATGCCAGTTCCTTTAAGCTGAATCTGACATCTCACTCCTGTCTAAACCACTGAAATTTTCAGATTAAAAAGATTGATGGGCAATCAAAAATGAAAATATAGAATCACAATGTTCAGTAGTACTTAAATAATCATTCAGCAAGAAGGTGCTTTAAAATGCCAAAACCTGTCATCAGAGAATAACATTAACAGGAAAACCTAATGTGAGGGAGAACAATCTTGCCCTCAGGAGATAGAGCACACAGAGGTTCAACAAGAAGAGGATAAACCAGTCTCAGTTGAGCAGAAAATGTTTCACTGCCTGCATTTGGCATTGGTACTTTGGTAACATTTGACATTTTGCCCAATTTCCTCAAACTGGTGTCAAACTAGTTTAATTCATGGTTTTTGATGACATGAGCACAAACATGCACAATGTTTCCACGTTTTGCATTCAAGATACACTTACCAAAGGTTTTTAAAAACATCTGTTGAAAACAATGCTGAAAAGCAAAAATATCTTCAGGAAACAAAGCACTGAGAAATTTCAGGCTACAGCAGTGATATCAGCATGAACTTCTGACAGGTAAAAGATTTAATTTGGAGGGAAAAACAAAAAAAAAATATTAATATCACTATAATCTATGCAAGCTTTCTGCTGTACAGAGCAGATGCACAAGTTCTTTCTTTCCAAAGTTAAAGTCCACAAAACTGTACGTCTTTACCCTTAAACCTCAGCTCCAGAGGGAGACCAAGAAATACCTAAATCCAGACAACAGCAGTTGCTAACGCATTATCAATTCCCAGTCCTATATTTGCTTTAAGTGCAGATAAGTTTCATCCAGGTGATCAGAAAGGAAACACAATGTGGAAAATTCTCAAGTTCTTGTTCAGGAAGAAATATCTTCTACCTGTATTTGGGTGGGCAGCCCACCGTCTTCTCCTCAAGTGCAGTCCCACTGCCTCACAGAGAGCCTCATGCTTTCCATCTTGTGAATGCTTTGGAAAAATCACCTACAAAAACATAAAGTCTGTGATTTTGAAACTGCCTCTTAAGAGACCTGAATGCTCACTTCCTATTAATTTTCATTCATTTCAAAGCCCTCAGAAAGCCAGCAAAGCTAATTCCCAAGGGATCCCCTAAATGGAGACAATTTTGCTCAAACAGCTGCCTCTGAAAGCAATTTGTCATCTGCCATAGACCTGCAGGATGTACCCATGGTGCCATCAACAGCTTAGTTTTATTGAGGCCTTGGGTGCTACAGGAGCAACAGAAGTTACTTATTATTTAATATTTCAGACAATGTCATCAATTAACTAAGGACTAGAGGGAGATATGCTTTTTTGTGTTTTCCTTCCAGTTGTGGGAACCAAGCTCTTGGGAAACTGATGCTGGAATACCTTAGAAATGGTTATCCCAAACATGATGCTGCAGTATCCCCTCAGCTAGATGTACAATCAGCCTCACCTAGATGCTGACACAGCAGCTGTGACCTGCAATGTCAACCTTTACAGCACAGCCTGATGTAGTCCCTGACAAGATAACTCCAGCCCTGGCTGCCCTGTCATGGATGAACAAACATTCACAGTCCTTTGCATGGAAGCTTACTCTACATCAAGACACAAAGCCTTGCTGCAAAGCCATGTTAACGTGTGACCTTGGTCCCATATCCATCTGAGGAGGAGGGACTATTAAAGGAGGCTGCAGTCATGCTGTACCAACAGAAAAAGACCTGTTCCACTTATCCAAAAAGCAGAGTGAGAGAAAACTAAACTGTCTACAATACCTTGATAACGGGTTCAACACCATTTCCAGGATTAGAGAGCCACACTATGTGGTGCAGAATTACCTGGACAGAGCAAGAGTGCTACAGAGAGCCTTATAGTAACAATTACAGAAAATACAGAACTTAATAAAAACCAGGTCAAGAATTTTGGAATCTGATATCCCAACAGCAGTCAAATTGAAGAAGGTAGTTTTTGATGTTTTGTATGTATGAAGAAAATAAATAAGTGTTCAGTAATTTTAATAGCTAACATGCAAGGCTTAACGATTTGAACACTTGCCAAGCTGTGAAATGTTACCCTTTGACCTTTGTCTCTATTTTATACACTTTATAGCTGTAATTTCTGGCAGAGATACGGTAGGTGAAGCTGTATTAGTTGATACTTGAAACATAGTATTATACTAGATAAAATACATTTGAAAGGAGTCAATTAAGTTTTTAGGAAACTGTATCCCAAAATTAAAGCTATCTAAATATCTTCTATTACAGACCGCTCCAATAATTTTTTTGTTGCCTAGGCAACCTGATCACAGCATATCTTGGACAGTTCAGACCACGCTCACTGTTCTAAATAGAATTGGCATCCATTTAACGCACAACTGACTTTCAGCAGAAGGTATATATGTGCAATACATACCAATAGACCATGTATTTGTTTTGCCAGTACACTCATGTGGTACTTGCAGCAGCTAATGTGAAGTGTAAATCTAAGGATGAGTGAACAAAAATGTAACATCATCAAAATAGCAGTAAAGCCTGATTAGCTGGGTGGGATTGTCAGCTACATAGAAAGTCTTGCATGTATGGAAGAGTTCTACTGATTTTATCGCAGAGATGTAAAAAATAATCAAGCCCTAGTAGGAAGGGTGTATACAACTATTTCACGTTTCTTCATTATAAACAAAAACTGGTCAAGCAAGTGAATCAAATGACTTTACATTGCAACTTGAAGAGCTATCATCTAAATACAGAACCATGTGGGTGCATTAGAAAATTTCCCCATAAAAAAAAACCCATCCCTCCAATTCCAGACCTAATGCTTTCTTCAGGAGTCAAAAGTACTAGCAGTGAGAGGTTACACCTTGCTGGATCCTTTGGCAAAAGCATTGCTGGAAAACATCCTGGCAATGACTAAGGAACAGAAAAACTAGGAGGTGTTTGATGGAAGGCTGTGTAGGTGGGTATGGCAGGTGATGATTTCTGTGAAGATATTAAAATTTTCTGGGCAAAGCTGCGCAAAAGATGTTGAGTAGCTATACTCTCACTACAATGTTGTGGAAAGCTGTACATTTCAAATCTTGACCTGAAACAAGAGGCACTCCTGCCAGATTCATAATGGCCTTGTCAGAAGGAGGAACAAAGCTCAACAAAAGATGTGATGTCTTGTATGGCTCGGTCATCTGAACGGTGTATTTGGTGTTGTATTACCAGACAGAAAAAATAAATCACTCACTGCTTGGTTGTGGTCTTGTCATTGGTAAATATCTGCAAGTTCACCTTCTGAAGCTGGAGCAGAGGGGCTACAAGACCTCTGAAAAGAGGTTGGGCCATAGTTGAGCACAATGACTAGTGGGCATTGTATTGATGGATACTGCATACACTGGGGAAAAAAAAAAAAAAGCACTGAAACACTTGAAATAACAAGAGAGAATCAAATTCGGTGTGAGTTTGTCCTTATCAGAGTCCACACATGATCTTTACAAACATATCACTTAGCCAAGCTAAATGCTTCTCAGAAAGCATGTACCTGTTTAGCCCTTTGAGCCACTAACAAATCCCATGTACTGCCTTTGCAAGCAGGGGTTTCCCACATGAAGACAGGAAGAAATGGTTGGTACTATTGCAGGTACCAACTTCCAATGGAGGAGAAAATCCTTAACCTATCTGTGCTTGGCATGGTTTTTAAATGACAGTCTGCTTTCACAGAGCTGAAGTTGGTTGTGAGAAGGTTTGTGTATCTTAAAAGATGTTGAGACTCAAGGCTGTTTTAGGCAGAATAAAAGAGAAATTTCAGAGGTTATACACGTGTGAGCATCAGTTAAATACAGTGTAAGACTTCACAAGAGCAGTGACATTCTGGAAATATTTCTATTATTTTCCAGTTACTTTTATATACTGTTATATATTTTATGCCTGATACTGGGGTAATGTACCATAGTTGCATGAGTTTAAGTGGCCAGGCTTAGCTGTAAGCATCATTCCAGCAATTAAGCCATTTCCCCAAATCTATAAATTCTACTTCAGAGCTGTTTGGCTGACAGGGCACCATCGATTCTCCCTTCTACAGAAAGCAGGCAAAGCAGATCAATAGGCCTGTACATACGGAGGTCCCTGGTACAGGAAAAAAAAATCACCTGCCATAAATACCACTGTGCAAAGATACAAGTTTGCTTTGGAACGAGATTATGCTAAGATGCTGAATTAGTTGAACTGATTTATTACCATTTGAAGAAGGCAGTAAATGATGTTGACCTCAGCTTTTGTGACCACAAATACCATTATCTAACCATCTGTATGTTCTTCCTTGTAATTTTATATTTGTTTAAAAGCTTTATTTGCTAATAAAAGTGATACATTTAGAATAATTCTCCCGTCCTGCCCTGCAGGTAAGGAGCACAGACACAAGGAATATTGAGGCATTTAGCAGAGTTAAGTGACTAATTAGATTATGACATGCACAATGGCTAAATAATTTATGATTCCTATAGCAAACTGTTCATTTCAAATCAAGAAGATTTAACTTTCATTCCTCCTTTGATCTGAACTGAATCCTTCCACAGGTTATTTATCAGTCGATTGAATCTTGTAGAGAGATGGAGGTTCTGACCTCTGCTTTTTTATTCCATTTCGCTATTTAACTTCAGTTTACCAGGAAAAACAAGGATAAGGCTGTGACAGTTCACAGAGATGCCATTTGTCTATTGAACTTAGCTCGGCATCTGTTAGATGCACAAAAGAAACAAAAGGAACCGCATAAATATTCATCAGCAAAGAAGTCAGCTGTGATGCTGGATTTGAAGCATTATATGTTATTTTTGTAATGATAACAGCGATTCATCAGCCTTAATGATATCTCAGTACATTGCCTGACTGATCTTTCACTCGTGTGAGTATAATTTATTTTTCCAATTTTATATCCTGCCTATCATTTATTCCCAAAATATGGATGTAGATTTACATAATAGAATTCTGCTTGGTGGTACTGGACAGGTTGGAGGTTTTTCTTTCAGGTAATGACAGTGGTATCAGCTTGTTTATTGCTTTGCATCTCATTGGAATAAAGCCTATAATGTGACAAGTGGAAGATGATGCTGCCTTACAACTTGCTAACTGGGGGAGAGGAATTATGGTATAGGCATTAGGTAGCCAAGGACTCAGCTTTGAAACCTATCATCGTCTCTTGAGAAAAAAACACTTTTTCAACCTAGTTTCAAAAGCCAGCTTTGTTTGTTAACACTGTTTATCCTTATAAATGAATATTTTAATGACTTGTTTTTCTGCATTGTAAATCTGCCAGAATGCAGAGAATAACTATCCCATCTTAAGAAAAGGCATAGCTCAACTGAATTCCTTATCAATATGGCTATTCAGGCTAGGATTTTTAAGATACTGAAGAAAGTGATACTCTTAAAAGCACGATAATGTCCTCTGCCCAACTGACTTTCAGTAATCACTCGGGGTCTTTTGCATGTATGCCTGAAACCCCCTGAAAGCTGATGGCAGAAGGGTATTTAATTATTTCAGCCACAAGGAAAATTCCATCCTGGGCTCATAAACCTACAAATATTCTACAATGCATAATAAAAATACCTGCAAATCATCCAAGTTCCATTTAAAATGTGAACTGAGGGCTTGCTCGACTTGTTGGAAGAAGGCAAGGGGAAGGATAACACAAATGCATTGTTGAAGGTTCCCTCTAGTCAAAGCATTGCAAAAAGACTGGCACAGATTTTATTCAAAAGAAAGGTGCCCTTTGTTCTCCTTACAGAAGGAAATGGAGATATTACTCGAAACCACCAAGTATGCAAAAAAAAGTCTCTTCAAGACAAGTTGCAAGGAGAGAGTGAAGATGACAACTGGAGCACCAAAACATCTGCAGAGCTGTGCTACCGCTGTGGTCTCAGCCTTGCCAGGCTTTGATATCCTGAGAGCAGGTAACAAGTCTACCTGACTCAGGCTTGGCCTTTTGATTCCTCTCCTTTTAGGACTGAATTGCATTTACTGTGAGGACAGCCAAGCACAAGAACAAGGGCTCAGAGGGGCTGTGGGATCTCAGACCTCATGGGTTTTCAAGATCTGACCAGACAAAGTCTATAGCAAACCTGCCTGGATGCAGCACTGGGCTTGCTTTGGGCAGGAGCTCCACCTCACCCTCCAGCCTCATGCTTTCTAAAGGATCACTGCACACAAGGTAGCAACTGAGAAATCCAGTAAGTTTCTGCTGCTGTTATTTAAATCCCCAGTATTTACAGTCTGGGTTGAGTGGTTTTGGTATCACAATAAAATGCCACGTCTTGCTGAAAAGAAATGAGATTTTGATGAGCCATGTTGGCAGGGTCTGTTCGCTTTAGCCTCAGGTCTCTTGGGAGCTGCTTTCCCTAGAAGTTTTTTCCTGCCCAAAATCACTCTCAATTACAATCTCATGATTTGGCCTCAAGGTACATTCAGCAGCATTGGGGATCTCAGAGGTCCCTAGCAAACACCATTCTTGCGGCTCCTTTCACCTGCCCTTTACTGAGCTCTGACTGGCACCAGCTACATTGCTTTGATCTGGATGGAGCATCTTGTGTAATTAATGCACATCCATTCCCCCCTGCTCATTTCAGAGAACGCTTTTGCTTATTGCCTGCTTGGTTAGGAACCGTGAAACCAAACAAAGTAGGTCTGGAAGGGACCTCATGGGATCATCTCATCCATTACCCCTTCCCTAAGGCCTAGAGAGTTAATAATGGAACGACAAGCTTGCAAACTCCAGCTGCCAGGCTTTGAAAGTTTGGCTTCTCCTAAAGAAGTACATTGCTCTTGTCAACATGGGAACGTCTGCATGTGCTTGCTGATCTGTGCAGAGATTAATTTTAAAGCCTACATTGTGCTCAGATGGCCCACTGCTACCATTACATACATCAGTAAGCTTCATATTCAACTACCAGCACTTAGTTCTAAGAAAGGACTTTTTACTCATGACAAAAGGTAATTGCTATGCTCTCATTAAAAGACAAAAGCAATGAAAGATTGATCCTTATGCATCATCATCTTCTGCCTGTTCTGTTAAAAACTATTTATTATACTGAGGAATGCATTGTTAATTTTCTGCACCTCACTCTCATGTAGCGCAGCTGATTTCTAGTTCATGTCTTTATTGGATTTGACTGCTCAGTGAGTTTTAGTCATTATCAAATACTCCTTTCGCTGCACAGTTTCTCTATAGGTCATTCCTCTGAAGACCTATCCATACATGAAAAACATTGTTGTCTTTTCTCTCTTCTTCATTTAATTTAATATGAATTTTCTGGTCATTCCTGCCCCCATAAAGACAAATTTAGAGACATTCTGTAATAGAGTTCAGATATCTGAATGTGAACAGGATCTATTCCCTCACAAGAAGACCATGAGTATTAAATCCAGTCCCGGGAGAGTCAGAGGAGTCAAAAACTGTTCTAAACCAGAGCGTGGATACCAAAGTTCTACATTGTATCAGCATTTAAAGCCTCGTGACAAAGATGATAGGCAATCTGCAATACCATAGAGAGCCTCAGATAGCTCATTCAGATACATCTGCACAGGGTCATACATCAGCTCTGAGACTTATTGGCAATGTAGCCTCAAACTCTAGCCAGTGCAGCCTAAAATGGGACTGGAGCAGATGTGAGCTGTGTGGATCCTGAGGAATGGTGCCTGTTCATTGTAGATCATTGTGTCCCACAACTTATGGAAAAAGGACTTGAAACTGAGGTAGGCAAAGATGCAGTCATTGTTTCAGTTAACTGGAGAATACAGTGATTGAAGAGGCACTGAGCACAACAGCATTTCTGTACCCACAGTGCCTGATGCAATGTCTTTTGTGGCTTTTACAGCCATAGCTGCCTCAGTAAAAAAAAAAAAAAAAAAAAAAAAAAGAAAAAGCTAAGATTTCTTACAAGTAAAAACAAAGCTGATTTTTGCATGATTAGGAGTGAATACCTTGTGAGGGCTCTGCAGGAATGAGAATTGCCTGCAGTGTAGGGATCGGCGCTCGGA
>WBNH01001729.1:0-50464 GCA_013401255.1 Urocolius indicus | reverse complement strand
TCCTCGATCACCTACGACAGGAAATTGTCGCCAACAATCTAGGAACCTCCCGGACTGCGTGTGCTTGGCTGTGTGGCTTTGCCAACAAATATCAGGGAGATTGAAGACTTCTGCTTCGTGTTTGCGTTCTCAGTGCATGCCTGGGGACTCTGGTCTGTTCATTCTTGCTCCCTGTTTTCACGTGCCATAAATCTCTGGCTGGCACGTGTAGATGTAGGCAGTGTAGCCAACACGTGCCAGACATTCATTATACTGTGACATGCCATGCCAGTGTGCTTTCCAAGGCTGTGTATTTCCATCAGCCACCGAGGTCAGCACTGAGTTCCCCTGGGAAGCTGCTCAAGCCTGGACAACAGAAATCAGCATGGGCTCTGTTGTCATTGAGGAGCAGAGGGGATTAACATGGTTGAAGAGCTGAAGGCCTCGGAGTTGTCTAAAATCAGCTGACAAGCAATGTGTCTCAACCTAAGCGATGGAAGGCTAGGCACAGTCTAAAACTTGCAAGCTCCAGCAGCATTGTCGGTTGTAATGTGCATGGCAAGAGCTAGCTGGAAAATGTCTTGGGCTCACTGTGTTTCTAAGAAGCTGCAAAACCATCTTAAAATCCAATTCTGTTGTTAAGTGGTCAGGCTTCTACCTTCTCAGGAACATTACCTTCCAATAAGGCACCTTAAAGCAAACTACAGCTTGTCTCCTGCAAGGACCTGCAGAGCTACGTGCTGTTGCCAGACACCTTTTTAATGGACTGCAGGGCTCTGGCGGTTTGAGTTTTCACCTTGATAGCTTATATGGCCTCTGAGGGTATTGGCAGGTCACATGTCAGCCTTGCAAGGGCAGCTGGCGCATCCGCCACACTCTCTGCCGCCGGTGCATACAGCAGAGCTGCTCAAATCTCCCAGCGTTTGCAACAGAAGCGCCTTTTTCAGCAGCATTCTGCTGCACTCCTGGAAGCTCTGCCTGCTCTGCCTGCAGCTTCCCTTTGGTTCTGCAACGGTGGCATTTTGCAGCCAAGCTGAGGCTGTGGGGTGCTGCTGCTGTGGGTGCTCAAAGCCTCCCTGCCACCCTGCATTTTGCTTACAGCTGCGGATCATGGCACTGCTGTGCCAAGCATTTTATTTCCAGCCACCCTGACAGCTGCTTGCCTGTAGTGGTGATGGTCTTGTCTTTCCCTCTCATATCAGAAAGCTCCCAGGCGTAGGATACTCTGTGTTGGCTGCGATCCACAGAGTGCACATGTGGGCAGCTACAGCTCTGCCCAACGTTTTGGTCTCTGCAGTAAGAACCAGGCCCATGGGTGTGTGCCTCCCTCAAACTCAGCCCTGTGGGGAACTGGGCACCTCCACAGTGGAGATCCCAAAGCCTCTTTTTCCAGCACCACTCCCCTTTCATGTTGGCAGGTTTCAATATGCAGAGGGAGAGGCAAAGGGAGACCGAGGCATAGGGAGATCAGCTGCTGCACCCATGATTTGCTGGGAATGTAGAAAGTGGCATGGCTGCCTGGGAATCTGGGGTTAAACACAATTGGTCCCCTTTCTCTTGCAGAAGAGTATAAAAAGCTATTATGGGGTGTAAAGTACCCCAGAGGTGCAGATTTTGTGGTCCTCTTGGCTCAAAGCACAGTAGACTCAGCATCTTCCTTCCCTCTGGGTTGCCAAGATGGCCCACAGGCACCACTCTGTGACACCCCGGCCACCCTCACCATCCCAGTTGCCCCCGGCACCCATCAACCATTGGCTGATGGTCTCTGCACTAGTGCCCAAATTGTGATGTCATCACTCTGCCACTTCCCAAGGACACACTTGTCAAGGCTACTCTTGCCAGGGCCATACTTGCCAAGGCTACCATAGCCAGAGCCATACTTGCAAGGGCAACAGTGCTAAAATCTAGTCAACATGTCAAAGATTTTCTGCCTTTTTGGTGAGTGATTCCTGCCCTGGACCCCTGGCCAGTGTCTCGTGGTTTTTTTTCCTCTCCTCCTGTCTTTTTTTCTCTCCTCCTTTTTCCTCTTGTTGCTGTGGAGCCCAGGGCTCTGCAAGCTGGACTGATGGGGGAGACCTCAGGCTAGCTTTGTCCCTGTACCCCACTCAGCACCAGCAGACTGCAGCAGCCTCCCCACCAGCCCCTCTTTCCTTTCCTCCCACCACTTGCCCCCAGTAAAGATGGTTAAACATGTGCTGCCTCTTTCACCAGGGTTCCTGACATTGTTGGTCTTGGAATCAGCAGCTTCACCAGTGCTTCCAATTCCAGGCAGCCCATTGTCACATGAAGAGTATGAAGTCTTCTTTGACAGACTGAGGCCCACCTGGAAGGCGGAAGCATCCTGCCACCTGCGCCAGACAAAAGGCTGCTACAACTCTGCCATCCTTAAGCTGGACAGGGAGGAGAACCATGGCCTCATCCCTGAAGGTAGGGACATCATCCAAACCCCAGGGCAGAGGCAGGAGGCATCATCCCAGCTGGAGAACTGCTGGTGGCTTCTCTGCCTCCAGGCACCACAGGGCTGCAGGAGTGCTGGAGGGAATGGTCACTTTAGGGTCTTGAGCCCAAAGTCCATCTCAGAGCAGGACACTCAGCACTGGACCACCCTGGCTTTGTGCAAGGGAGTTTGTGGCTTGTCTGGGCACTGCCTCCAGTGCTGCACCACTTTCCCAGAGGAAAGAACTTTTCCTTAATGGCCAGGCCTAACCTCCCAAGCTGGGATTTGCAGGTTTTTTCCCTCTTGTCTGGCACTAAGAAGAAGAGCCTGACAATGTCACCCTGTAGCTTTCCTTCAGGGGGTGGCCTGTTAGCTCAGTGGCCATTAACTGACCTCCCCATGCCCCCTTCAGCCTGCAGCTGAACAGGCACAGCTGCCCCAGTCTCTCTTCATGGGTCACAGGCTGAAGGCCACAGCCACTTCAGGGCCCTTCACTGAGCTCTTCACTTTCTCCACATCTCCCTCAGTGGGATGTGGGGCCAGCGGGGAAAAACTGGCCACAGTTTTCTGCATATCTTCCCAGCCGTTCGTCTCATAGCCTGACCGTCTCCTTCCTGCTTGATCTGGGTTTAAGGCAGAAGCATAACTCATGGGCTACCAGAGGTCTTTAAGAAAGCTTGAGCTGATAAGCTGCTTTTTTAAGTGTTTAGTATTTCAGGAGCCGAGAAACATCCCAGTTCAGAAAGTGCCATAGCAACAGCACCCTTTAAATCTCTGCAGTCATACTTTCTCTACACCCCTGCATCAGAGAATTTAAGTGGCATAATTATATCTGTGCAGCTGAAAAACTTGGGACTACTTCTGTTGTATTTTTCTTCAGAGGAAAAAAAAATAGGAACAATTTTCTCATAAAAAATGTCTTTATATTTAGCTATGAACGTCAATGAACTGAGTGATCAGCCAACTGAGCTGATTTGCTATGCAGCTGCAGGGCAACTATTTCTTGCTTGTTTCTGCAGCTGTGTCAGGAGAACAGATCCTGCCCCACACCAACAGAGCCAGGGAAGGGTCCTGGGCTCCCCTCTCACCTGTGGGCACCTGCAATCCACAATGCCCTGGTGCCAGGTGCACCTATGGACTGTCCCTTCTTCCATTCCCAGTGCCCTGACTCTGCTCTTTGCTTCCTACAACCACGCTCCCACCGCTGCTGCTGCCTTTGGAGGTTCAGCTGCCAAGAACAGGAGCATCTGGGAATGCCAGGAGATGGGATTGTTTTGCAGGATGCCCTCTCTGCTTTGCTGACTTTTACTGCATCCCTCAACACAACAGACCCATCTGGCAGACTTTATTCCCCTCCATGTCCCCTTCCTTCCACATTTGGGGCTATTTTGGCAAATGTTGCTGGCCATGCCGAGAGGCCAAGTGGACGTGGCAGTGTCTGCCCTCACGTGCTTTGTCTCTGCTGTCCCCACACATAAATGGCAGCACTGCCTATGGCCAAATATTCATGAGCATTACTCGTGCCTCTTCTGGTGGGATGCTGCAGAAAGGGGTTCCCTTGTGTTTTAAAGTAGCAAAGCCTACACAGAACCTAGCAGTGCTCTTTGTTGTGCAAGAGGAGAGTCAGGAGGGTGTTTCCTGTTGAGTGGCTACAAATCCCTTTGACTGGCTCCATCTTTTAGTGATGATGTAATTGCAACCCTCCCATGCTGGGAGCTCCTGTAGAAGGAGTTGGCCAGGAAGCCCAAGGGGGTGTCTTCCTGGCACCCAGCAGAAGCTGTAGGTGTTTGCAGCAATCACACGGGCAGGAAGAGCAAAGGAAAGAGGCAAATGATCCTGTTGCTTAAACTGAGCAGCTGGTGCTGGGAAGAGCTCCCCTTGGCAGGAAGGTCAGACAGTAAAAAGGAAAATGAGTATTTCAATAGAAAAGATGAGCTGAGAGAAAGAGATGGAGATCACTGCTAAAGGACGCAAGCTGCTTGACAGTCAGCCACAAGCTACTCTGAAGACACCCAACTCTTGTTGTGCCCACTCCAAGGGGGCAGATACCAAAGCCTGTGATCTGCCCTATCCCACATCTCTCTCACTCCTCTCCAGGTCCAGTCTGCTCTGAATTCCCAGAGGTACCGAGCTTTCAGTCCTTCTGCCATTTCACCCAATACCGCTGCATCAAACTGCAGTTCTACACCAAGGTGAGCAGCAGCATTTGGGACGGGGTGAGGGGAAGAACCTCTTGGGAGATGGATGAGGAGGAAAGGAAGATAACACCGTGTGACTCACGTTTCTCCCTCTTCCCTCCACTCAGCGGATCCCATGTCCAGGCTCATCTACAACAAAGCTCCGGTTGACAGAGCAACCCACCACTGTGGTCTCTAAGGCAAAGGACAAAAGCTCTCCTACACAGATAGGTAAGGCTGCCCTGAGCTGTGCTGGGCACCCCTGTTTGCCTGCTGAGCCGCTATTGCTACTCTTTCCCCACCAGTGGCCTCAGAAAGGTGCCCTCAGCCCCTCCATCCCACTGTCTCCCCAGCTCCGGAGCAGACGACTCCTCTCTCGCCTGCTGATGTTCTGATTAACAACAAGGTGAAAGCTCTCCTGGACTACTCCTACAAATTGTCAGGTCTGAAACTGCCGCCAGAGAAGCTCCCCCTGACCACACCAGGGGGGAAGATACCAACACAGGCCATGGAGCTGGCCATGGAACTCACGCCAACTCCACAGGTCCCGACCGTGTCTGAGGGCACGTCAGTCAGCACCAAGGAGGAGGTGCAGAACACGACCTCCCATGGCAGGTGAGGGCAAGACCTGTCTCCCCACCTGGGGGAGGAGGGGGGTGAGGGGGAGGTGTGGGAACTGGCAGGGCTGTCCTGACACAAGCCACCTGGTAGCCCTGCAGCACTCGTAGCCCTGCCCTTAGCAGCAGGTGAGCACAGGCAGGCTTTCTGGGGCAGCTGACCCTGACAGAGCAGACAGGCACCCAGGGAGCCCCTCAGACAGCCTCTACTCCAGCACAGAGTAAGCTGGGAGAGAGTGACCTAGCACTGCTGGTGCCTGACAAGTGTTCCTGTCTTTGTGTCCTGAGCAAAGAGCATTTAGGCTGGGCCAGAGCTACAGGCAGGGCTTTCTCCCGTGCACATGTATCCCCACACTGTGGCCATCTGCAGCGTGCAATTATCTCTGCACTCATCCTTCTCCCAGCTCATATCTGCCAAAAGTCATAGCTTCCTTGCAGAGACATGGGTCCTAGAGACTCTGGAGTAAACACGTATCTCACTGTGCTCCTCACCTCTCTGCATGTAACAATGAAGCAGAGGTTTCTTAAAACAGTCTGACCTGAGGAGTGCTCCAAGGACTACTCCATCCTCACCCAGGTAAAGCAAAAGCAGCCACAGGCTAGGGAACAGAGATGGGAGAAAAGATCTTCACTCCTGGCTGTGCAGGGCCACTACTTCTCAAGCACATACACTTCTCTGCATTCTGGATCAGTGCATTGCTCTTCCCAGCGTGTTTCAGGTTTCCTGATGTGGCTTTGAAAGCAAACACATGGTCCTGCTACAGTCTAGCTTGCTGCGATCCCTTTACATGCCCTTCTTGATTCCTCTGGCCTAGGGATGCTTTAGGAGCTTGTTGAGCACCTTGCCCTCTTCCTAGTTGACCTGCCAGAGTCCTTTTGCTTCTGTCTTCAGGCAGCTGGGGCTAGTGAGACAAAACAGGAAAGACCTACAAAAGGATTGTATGTCTTCACTCCTATTAACTTTTTTCATCCTTCAGTACTTTGTGGCTGAGAACTACTTACCTTGGCTGAGATACAAAAATTATTTTGCTTGCCAAGAGGAAAAAAAAAGTGCTGTCTAAATGCAGTTTTTGAGGAGAAGTCACTTTGGTTTCACTCTGCTGCAGGCTACGATGTTGGAATAAGCACACAGGTTTTGTGTATGATTGCACAGCTGTAGTTTCTATTAAAAACATAGCACACTACTACAGCTGGGCCAGAGTTTACATGCCACTTTGGCATGTAAAAATTAATTGCATCGTTGTTAAAGCTACATACAACTTTTCTTTTGCAAGGCTGCAACTTATGTCATCTATATTGTGGCGGGCATTTAACCACCTGGCAGCTCTCTTATCTTAGAATCATAGAATGGTAGGGGTTGGAAGGGACCTTTAGAGATCATCTAGTCCAACCCCCCTGCAGAAGCAGGTTCACCCAGATCAGGTGGCATAGGAACATGTCCAGGTGGGTCTTGAAACCTCCAAGGAAGGAGACTCCACAACAGCCCTGGGCAGCCTGTGCCAGTGCTCCGTCACCCTCACAGTGAAATAGTTTTTTTCTTATATTTAAATGGAACGTTTTTTGTTCCAGCTTCATCCCATTACTCCTTATCTTCTGATGTATGTACTCTCAGACAAAATTCTGTTTCCTCGAGGATACATTCATTTTCCCTGCTTCTGAAACGGAGCCCTGCTCTGATTTGGTTGTGTCAGGGTTGTTGAGGGACTGCTGTGACTGCAGATGACACTCGCTACTCTGATGCAGAGTTTCTCAAAGACACTAATGCTGACTGCATGCCTGTAGCCTGGGAGCCGAGCCCCATCAATCATGCTCAGCACAGCTCAAACTTGAGCGAGGATGAAAAGCCGAGATAGGCCGCGCCTGTCGGCTTTGCCACTCACCACATCCCTCTTCCTCTCAAAGGGACTTCAAAGCATGCCCTGAAAAGAAAGGTGAAAGGCTTTGAGGCTTTTTTTTCTATTCTAGCAAGAGCAGCAGTGCTGGGAGGGACTGGTCAGTGTGCACAGGTGCCGTCCAGCCTCCAGTTTACTATGTGGTGCCCGCGGCTGTGATGGGCTCTGAACATGGGGCTGCGTGTCTTCCCTAGGCTTTATGTCCAGTGGGACATCCACCCCTTCTCACTCACCTCTGCTTGTGGCAGCTGCTATGGTAACTCTGCTGTCTTTTGTAGTACCTGATGAAGCTAGCTGTGACTGGAGAGACTTCAGAGAGAGACAGGGCAAAGGTAGTCATATAACAAGGTGACGGATTTGCAGCACCTTTTTGTGGTGTTTCTGCTAGGAGTGAATCATTATAGGGGGGAAAAATGTCTGCACTTCAATGTTTAGTCCTTCTGCTTTCTGCTCAACAATTAGAAATCTATTTATTCCCCAGGATTTCCTCTCTCTAACCTGCACACCGCAATTCAGTCTTGCAGAGACTCTTAGAGCTCTGTAGCTCTTACATCATAAAGCCCATGCAACTCTGATTTTCTGCAGTAATTTCCAGTGTCCTTTTAAAACATCCACACGCTCCAGCCCTGCGTGCACCTTTCTGCAATGGGTTTCAGCAGTGGAGTATGCAGAAGGAGGTCAACTGCCCTGCTCTTCTGCTTGCACACTAGAATTGCATTTGGACTTTTTCCCAGGGCTTCCTGCCATGTTTACCCTCTAGGACCCCGACACTCGTTTCAGCATCCTGTCTGTCGCGGATGCAGAGCTCATACTGTTGGTGTTTGTGCTCGTGGTTCATGTGAGCAGAGCTTCCCCAGCAAGGCTGAGCCCAGCCCTCCCACTGGCTCCTGCTTTACTCCTCCAAACAGTCCTTGCTGTTCTTGTGTACCTCATCCCGTGGTTCTTATGTACCTCATCCCCAGCAGCTTTAAGAACAAACACTTTGTTAAAAAGTATCGCCCCAGAAAAAAAAAACCCAAACTATACTCTCTTTGAATTATCATCACCCGTTGGCAATTACTTTTTCTTACCCTGGGTCTTACGGGGCTGGACCCGCCTCCCTGGCACTTCTCAGCTGCTTTTAGGGACTAGCTGTCGTTTGGGGATGACAGAAATGTTTCTCACACAGAGGTGGCAAACCAAACCATACTTTGCAACCGTGAGGCCAGAAAACCTCACAGTAGAGGTGGAGAACAGAGATAAAGGAGGAAATGGATGTGGCAGAGAGAGCAACAGGATTTCTTTGTAACCTCAGGCTGATGGCACGACGGTTTCCTGGGTGGGTAAGCGGAAGTTGTGGGCTCAGTCCACGTGCATCTGTTGCACTGTGGCAAACAGTAGTGGCGTGTAGGGATGTGGGCTTCCTGATGTGCATGAGGCAATCACATCAGACCCGATCTGTAAAGCTAAAGCTTGCTGTGCCACAGAGGCTCCTCGCCACGTCCGACTTTGCGTCTGTTCTGAGCAAGTAGGTCATCAACACCCAGCAGATGTTTTATCACTACTTAAGAGCTACTTATGGAAGCACTCTTTTTAGAAAAAAAAAAAAAAATGGAGCCGAGGTCCCTTTGACTGCCCCTTTTCCCTGTAATCATCTATTTGCATCTTCTTTGGGCTGCACTTGTTGGACCAGGACATATGTTGTTGGAGACAAGCAAAGGCTGTTAAACCCATTTATTAGCAGTTGCTTTCTAACCCTCAGGTTGTTATTTACTTGCTATTTTTAAAAAAAGCACAGCAAGCTGGACAGTTTTCTTCATTTTTTTTTTCTACCTCGGTGATGAAAACACCAGAGCTATTCATATCATTTTTTAATGACGGTTAATGTGCCTCTGACTTTACTGGCTTGATCCTCCTCGTGTGATGAAGAAGCAATCAAATCACAATGTGCCACTGGAATAACAAGCAAGCAGGGGAACAATAGCCAATAATGATATATTTGTGGCTAAATTCTTTCAGATAAGCTTGGAGAATAATATCGGGGTCATTAATTGAATTTTGTGAGTCCCATGAAGATGACCCTGTGTGTTGCCCAATGCTTTGCCAAGTGATGGGAGGCAGTGGGAAGGACACAGGCACCAATAGAAAGGTTAATCTTACTTTATTGTCTATGATAAAGCATTCAGGTACAACAATAAGCTTGTGACACTCTTATTCCTAAGCAGCAAAGAGCATGAGCACAAGGTAATGCACCTAATCGTCACTGCAGAATAGCGATAGTGATTAAGAAAGATACGTCACCAATTGCCATATTGATACGTTACCATCACCCAGACCCACAGTTGCTGGGGTGCCTCGGATGCAGTGAAGGTTTGGAGAGCCTTTCCTGGCAATTGGGAAGTCCTGCACAGTGTGTCCACTCACAGAGATGGCTACCAAAGAGCCACTGCATAGGAGTTTAGCTTTATAGTCAAAACTCAGCAAGTCAGGATGACTTGCATTTTCCTTGTGCAGAAACACCTGGCAGATTATCCTCCAAGCTGGATCCCACCCAAGTCTGGCCAGGGCTTAGAGAGGAAGCCAAGGGAGTATTTTTGATTTTGTGGTTTTCAACTTTGTGTTTCTCAACTGATAAGTGTCTGCTGATGGCTGCTAAAAAGTTGCTAGTATCAGCAAGTGCTATTTTGCAGGGTCTGTCTAGAGTCCAGCTATTGTCTGAGGGCTGTTACCCAGGCCTTGGCATGTCACCCAGACAGTTTACCAAATCTTGACGGTAAAGATCCAGCTGTGCAGAAGCAGTCAGGCATCTGAGTGGTGGCAGGGACTCCCTTTGGCTGCCACAGAATCATCAGCAAAGTGGACCAAACGCTTGTTCTCCTGGGCTACAACTGAGCAATCCTCTATGGAAGAGAAATGCTAGATGTGCCTTGGGGGCTGTCACTGGTTCTTAGTAACGTCCAGCTCTAAGTCACAGAAAAATGCTGAGAGGGTTGAATTGAACAACGTTAGATAAGATTTTCAACTGGGATGAGCACAGACAATGCTGAGAGGGTTGAATTGAACAACGTTAGATAAGATTTTCAACTGGGATGAGCACAGACAATGCTGAGAGGGTTGAATTGAACAACGTTAGATAAGATTTTCAACTGGGATGAGCACAGACTTCTTGTTCTAAATTTAAAACTTCGTATTCTTCTTGGTTTCCTAAATGGTCTGAATGTTTACAGAGGAGACAACAAAGAAAAAAACCTAAAACTAAATATAAAAAGGGATCATAGAATCATAGAATGGTAGGGTTGGAAGGGACCTTTAGAGATCATCAAGTCCAACCATACGTTTTGGAAGTGCTCTCTGCAGGATAGTTGGGGTTTGTTTCTCTCTTTTACTGGTACATTCTCATTTTTTTCCAGCCTTCCTTGAAAGAGCTGGTACCTGTCACTACTGTCCTCAAGTTTATATTCTTTTGTCCTCTCTGAACTCTGACCTTCCCTCCACAGACCTCTGACCAGGCTGGTCACACTGTGGTGCATGGCAGTAGGAGATGCTTCCTTGGATGCTTGCAATATGTAGATTCTTAGGTTTTCAGCTGTTTGGTTTTTCAGTGGATGTGACTGATGTGCAGTAATTTGTACCCATAGAATAGCATTTGCAGCCTGTCCACAGTGTTGCACAGGGTAGCGTGTGGAGGGAGCACCTTCGCTTGCCTCGATGCATCTGCTGCCCTGTGACAAAAGAAGTTTGACTATAATGCCTTTAAAAAAAACATCTAGCACTAATCACATTTTCCCCTGACTATGATTTTCCAGATTCTCTTGTTGTATCTCAGTGAGAGAGACATGTTCATTTGCTGATTAGTGTTATCTGGTTATTTGGGTACCAGATCACTTGTTTCCGACCCACTGCAAGGGCAGAGCACGTGCTGTGAGCTTCATCCATGATGTGTGGTGGGGCCCAGGGATCTATTAAGGAGGTGCATAAATCTTCCTATGGGTAGCCCTAATGCTTACCCACATTCTCTTACATGAGTGCACAACCAAGCCTGGTGCAAATGCCAAGCACATGGATGAACCTATGCATAGAGTGTATGCATATAGAGTGTATGCCCCTGGAGCTGTGGACGGCAGTCATTCCTTACAGCTTGATTCCTTCATACACCACGTAATCGCAGGAGCTTGACAGTGGGGAGGTTGATCTCTCTCAGCCTTCAGGCCTAGCAGTCCATCTGATCACTCACATTGGCCTTCCTGCTCAGCACAGGATGTGGAGCCATGCCTGGTGTGTCCTGAGGAAAGTCAGTACTGTGTGACTCAGCTACAGACCCTTCCCCTAAGAGAAATTTGGAATATTTTTTGAAGTCTCCAAGCTCTGGAGCAACTACCCCATCAGCTCCTCCTATGCTAAATATTCCTAGTGTCAGGAACATGCAGCTAATTTGGATCTCATCCTAAATTCCAGTCACCAAAGAGTGCCTTCCAGATGATCTCCGCCCTGGTCAAAATGTTGACTGAGTGGCCACTCACTATTGTCTTTGCTCAGCGAAGTAAAGCTCTTTTAAGCATCTCGCTCCAGATGAAAGTTTTCCAGGCCTTAGGAAATCTTATCTTCACAATCTTCTTCCAAGTTCTGCACCTCTTTTTTATACTTTTTAAAGCTGATTTGAAAGTCTCCCAAGAAGTTTCAGGTACTCTTAGGAAAACTTCTCCAACACAGGTTAGCTCGTGCATGGATTTTAAGAGGATTTTAACATACACAATTTCTCCTCTACTTCATACTTTCTGCCAGGCCAAAGTTTGCCTATTTATCACTTATTTTTTTTCCAGACACAGAAGACAAATCTTTAATGGGCATCTTTACCTCTTCTGTCTCATTGCTATTAATTGACACCAGCCCTGTCTAATAACAGTCCTGAGCCATGTCTACAATTTCTATGGTTCCTAAGAGATGCAAAATATTCTTATTGTCCTTATCCCACCATCCTTAAATTTTCTGCCTTTAGTTTCCCACGTGGGTCTGGATGTACAGTTAATTCATTGATACCAATTTTTTCCCCTTTGTGTCAGATACATTGCCTTAAGCAGGAAGGAGGCTTGGTGTGTTACATGCTTTGGATCCCAACAGGGCTGCCCCATGGTCAGCGCTCAGCAGACCTCTAACTAACGTTTCCTTGCTGTGCACTTGGACAAAACTAGGCAGCAGCAGCTGTTGCAGGGTCTCTGGGAAAGCTCCTCAAGCTCTACTCCTTGGCCAGTTCCTCTCATGTGGTCCCAAATGCACGCAGTCCCCTGAACCTCCGCGTTACACAGGCACGTATGGACTCAGCAGATACCCCCGTTCCTCCCTGCGCAGTTTGGAGTCCTAAGGTTTCTTTGGGAAAGGGTTTTTTTTGCTATTCTTTTGAGATTGCTTTCCTCCCTTTCAGTTTTTAATTACACATCTAGCTCCTCCATCCCTTTCTCTGTCAGCCTTTCAGCCCTGAATTTGGATGAGGCAATGATGATCCTGTGCAAGGCAGTGCTGGAGGGAAACTGTCTCTTGGAGGCGTACACAAAGGCCTGGAAGGAGATAGAAGCAAAAGCCTATGGGTTTGGAGATGAGGTAAGGATGCTGATGTCCACCTTTGACCCCCACTGTGTGCACGGCTCCCTGCAGTGCTTACCACAATGTTCTGGCTCCCAGAGCTGGCCAGCAATGTCCTTTCAGGTGCCGCATCCAAGGTTAATCTGGCCTGGGTGATCAGGGATGCAAGCTGCAAGCCAGGGATGCGGGAACTCCTTGGTCTCCTTTTCACCCCTGACCCCCCCACTGCTTCCCTTCCAGGTGTGTGACAGTCTCGGACGTCGTCACGTGGAGCTGTGCCCTGACTGCGCCTTCTGCTCGCTGAAGAGGGAGCAGTGTAAGGACAGCAGAAGCCTGATGCGTGTCCACTGCAATGCAGGCAGCTTCACCACCTACATCAACCCTGAGATCTCAGCCCAACACCAGGCTGCAGCCCGCATGGTACTAACTGTGCCGCATGTGCTCCTCGCCTCTGAGGAGGAGCCTGCACTAGGTGGAGGGGAAGGGGAGGAAGAAGCATGGCTGTCTTTATGCCATTCCTTTGGGGAATGAACTCTTAGTAGTGTAGAGGAAAGGGACCTAGGGGTCCTGGTGGACAGCAGGATGAGCATGACCCATCAATGTACCCTCATGGCCAAGAAGGCCAGTGTAATCCTGCAGTGTATTAGAAAATGTTTGGTTAGTAGGTTGAGAGAGGTTCTCCTCCCCCTCTACTCTGCCCTCATGAGACCACACCTGTCCAGTTCTGGGCCCTTCAGTTCAAGAAGGACAGGGAGCTGCTGGAGAGAGTTCAGCACAGGGCCACAAAGATGATGGAGTGGAGCATCTCCCTTATGATGAAAGGCTGAGGGAGTTGGTGCTCTTCAGCTTGGAGAAAACTAAGGGATGAACTCATTAATGTTTACAAATATGTAAAAGATGGGTGTCAGGAGGATGGAGTCAGGCTGTTCTCAGTGATGTCCAATGGTAGAGCAAGAGGTAATGGGTACAAGCTGGAACATAAGAGGTTCCAAAGAAACACAAGGAAAAACTTCTTCACTGTGAGGATAACAGAACACTGGAACAGGCTGCCAGATGGGTTGTTGAGTCTCCTTCTCTGGAGACATTCAAAATCCACCTGGACGAGTTCCTGTGTGACCTTCTCTAGGTGGCCCTGCTCTGGCAGGGGGCTTGGACTGGATGATCTTTCGAGCTCCCTTCCAACCCTTGAGATTCTGTGATTCTGTCATTCCTTTGCAGACCAGCTCCTCAGAGACCTTGCAGTACTATGGACTGAAGGATTTCCTGGGGCTGAAAGCAGAGTACTGGTGCAGCCAGATGGCCATGCGTGGCTGTGAGGACAAGCGTGTGAATCTGTGGTTGAGGACAGAGTACACCGCCTTCCAAGACGGAGATGCCTCAGATCAGGTGGGTGCCCAGGGGATGCAGCCATCTCTCCTGGCCCTCTATCCTGGCTTAAGCTCAATCAGGCACAAGGACTTGTTCCTCCACCCCTGTGGTGGGATGGGGAAAAGGTAACTGAGGGCCTCGTGGAAATACCCAAGGATGGGGAGGGCTTGCTCACCAATTATGGTCCCAGACAAAACACACAGGACTACCTGACTTGGTGAAAAACACACATTAATTTAATCAGCTACTAACCAAAAGCAGAGCAAATCGAAAACAGAATAGAATGGGATGATGAGGAAAATGTGCAACCAGCTCATTAAGACCACCTTACCTCACTCTCCTCTCTGGGCACAGCCACTCCTCTGCTGTGGGGTTCTCCTTGAGCTGCTGGTGGATCTCAGTTCCACCGTTACCCTTCATGGAGCACAGAGGAGAGCCACTGTATCAGCATGGGATGCAGGAGTCTCTGCTCCAGCACACCTCTTCCCTCCTTCCTTTGAGGTTCACACAGTCACTTCCTTCTCATCCCATTCCTTCCACCTCCTCCTCACGCTACAGACTTCCCCTCCTTAAATAGTGGCAGCAGAGACATCGGATAGGTCTGGCTGGGCCAGAAAGGGATCCAACTCAGAGCTGGGGGAAGTTTTGATAACTCCTCATGATGTCACATCCACAGCCACCTCCCTGTTACCAAAAAAGCCCATCTTCACACAAACTCAACACACCTTCCTTCCCATTCCCCCAGATCTGTGACTTGGATGGAGTTCAGTACCCCAACTACTGCGTGTTCAAGAGCCACCAGTGCTTCCAGAAGAGCGTCTACAACGTGCAGGTGAGAAGTAGCCGAAGCTGCCCTTTACCCAGCCTTCCCCTCCATGGCTAGGCCCTCCACAGCCAGCCCCGAGTCTCCTGTCCAACTGGACAGAGTTGGGTGTGTTTGGGGGAGGGAGAGTGACAAATACTGACTGAGGAGCCACAGGCATGGAGCTGAGGCGGTGGCATTTGCACAGAGGTTGTGAGGGATGGCCGCGGAGAAGCTGCTCTGCTGAGACAGAGAAGCTGTTGGGAGGCTTCTTCCCATCAGAGTGCCCTGTGTACCCCAGCAGGGGAGGCTCTCCCCCAGAAACAAGGTGCTGCCTTGCTGCCAGCAAAACCCAAACCCAGCAGAGCTGGAGAGAGGATTAGCCTCGGTCTCAATAAACATGTGGATCAGCCATCATCCTCTCCCTCCCGCTTCCCAGCTGGCTCTTCCCGCTTTCCCCTGGTGCTCCCACCATCCCAGCCTCCATCGTGGGGTCCTCTTTCCCTGGGGGAAGCATGGGCAGACCTATGAACTCATGCTCTCCTCACAGGTGTTTCGCTGCAGCTGCCACAGAAACAAGAAGTACCAGGTGCTGACTGAGGAGGAAGGAGAGGAGAAGGTGCAGCTGTGGCGCCAGCATTTCTACCTGCCCAAGAATGAAACACAGTAGTGAGGGCAGCGGAGGAAGCTCAGCCCTCTGGGAACAGGCTCCCCGGGAATTTGCTGGAGCAGACAGCCTGGATAAACTCGGACAACTCTTGACAGACCCCTTGCTGGCCAGCCAGCCCATCAGGGCCAGGTCTACTCCTTGGAGCCCCTGCCAGTGACACATCATGAGGGGAGCTTCACTGGACAGCATTTCCCTGTGGCACTTGCTGGGACTTCTCCTGAAAACGTTGACTGCAACCAGAGGAGCAGCTGAGCTTTGGAGAAGGCATCAGCCGCGGTGTCCTCCGTTTGGCGGGGATGGGGTTAACTTTCGGGGCACGGCCAGGCTATTGCACCCCACGCTGACTTCACGCTGTTAGGGGGGTGGCTGTGGCTGCTCGGTCGGGACTGAGCATCGGGCTACAGGCGGTCAGTGGTGAGACCCGCCATAGCATTGCTCGTTTTCTGTGTTTGTCTGTGGCTGTTATGGCTGTGTGTCCTGGTTTGAGCTAGGATAGGGTTAATTCCCGTGAGGAACCAGGAAAAGGTACAGGCTGAGCAGCTGCCGCAGGCTGGCCAGCAGGTATTGGATCCCATCCTACCGTCATGCCCAGGGTACAGGTGGGGGCTGGCCGGGAGAAGCGGCTCTGCCGGGGGGTCGCGCTCTCTCGCTCTCTCTCGGTGGCGGGTCCCGGGTGGTGGAGCAACTGTGTCACTCACCAGTTTTTCTTTGTAATATCCCCATATCTTTGTTATAGTTGTTCCTCTTTAACTTTCCCCGAGTAAACCGTTCTTATTTCAACTCACGCGGGCTCTTTTACTTTTTTTTCCTCTTTCCCCGATCCCCTCGGCATTCCGACGGGAGAGGGAGGACACACGGGTGGCTTTTTTCCCTTTGCTTCGGCTGGGCAAAACCACGACACTGTGTGTTCTCTCCTTGTGCTTTCTGTTAAACTGTCCTTAGATCTCAACCGATTCTTCCTCCCGATTCTTCTCCCTGTTCTGCTGAGGTGGGGATGAGTGAGCGGCTGCAGAGTTTGGTTGTTGTCAGCTGGGTTTAAACCGTGACACCTGGGAATCTGGGTTTAGAGCCACTGGCCCGAGCATCCGTGTTTGAAATCCCCAGCCATCTCGTGCCTCCCCAGCCCTGTCCTGTACCCCTCAGAACTTCTCTCTGAGAAGAGAGAAAACAACCAACTATTTTTAAGCTAAGACAATATGAAACAGAATAGGATCCACTCTGTGGAAAACAGACTGGCTCAGCTCTGTAAAAGAAACTCCCTGAGCCAAGGGAAGAGATAGTGGACTGCTCTAACCCATGGGGATGCGTGAAAGGGAATAGATCTGCCCAGAGCCAGAGGATGCTCAAGGAATCAGACGTGACGATGGCCCCCGCAGAGGATGGTGTCTGATCAGGAGGGACTGGAGGGGCAGGGGAGCCCTTCATAGCAGAAAGGGGAAACTAATTTCCTTTGCAGAACAGGGCAAGGAAGGTAAATCACAGCTGGGCTCAGTGAGGAAAAGGACTGCCAAGAGGTGGGGAGGAAAGGCCAAGGATTCCCCTCCATGCTGGCAAGGAGCCAGCTCAGTGTGAGAGGCACAGTGCTGGGCTGAGGAAAGGCAGCAAGACATAGACCCATTCTGGGACCCCTTAGCTGCCCCAAACCGCTCCTTGGGGCTGGATAGCTGAACCAAGGTCCACCTAGCCAGGGACAAGTCCTTTCCAGCCCTTATTCCTGCCCTGACCTTCCTCCCAGCCTCGTTGTTGTGCAGGTTCATGAAGTTCAGCTGGAGGAGACACCAAGGCTCCTTTCAGGGTTGTCTACAATGGCTTGACAAAAGGCAGTTCCATAAGAATTTATCAGAGCAGCCTGGCCACTGGAAACATGCAAGAGGGAAAGCAGCCACGAGATGAAGCAGTAGCAGCTCTGGGAGGAGCTCCCAAAGGGCTGAGGGCCGTGGAGAAGGGAGGTGTCTTCTCCTCTGGTGAGGAGGCCTTCCCCACGGATCTTCTTCTCTGTCGAGGAGGCCTTCCCCACGGATCTTCTTCTCTGTCACCAGCCTTCCTCCATCACTTTTGGTGCTAGCTCCTCAGACCTTGTAGTTGCAGCTGCTCTTCTCCAGCTCTCCTCAGCTGCAGGCACGAGTCACAGCAAAGGCAATGCTGGTGGCAGAGACAGCACGGGTGGGCATCCGTCAGAGGGAACTCACATGGCTGGAGAGAGCACTGCTGTAGACCCCTATCAGCAGATGATCTAGTTGTCTTCCTCCACAGCCAAGTCACTTCATCAGCAGAAGGCAGCCTGGGACCCTGTCAGCAGCAAAGCCTTCCACACAAGAAAAGCCTGGCAGCACCCAGCAGCTGTTGCTAGACCCACCAGCTCAGCATTGCCCTTTGGGGAGTCAGAGAGTTTCCCTGCAGTGAAAGTTCATGGGAGCAGAGAGGGGAAAACATGCTGCCTCATCTCCATTCACTGTCCTCGAGGACCCTCCTTCATCTGCCTCTTCCAAGCTGGAGATTCTTTTTCTACCCTGAAGCCCACACAGTTAAAGCAGACACAGGCCAGCAGCTCTCAGGCTCTCTTAACTCTTTCCATAGCAGCTCTCCCTTCACTCCCCTCACTTTCTTCCCCATGGAAGAGAGACAGTCCTTGCCACTCTCCTAAGCAGACATAATGAGGTGATCTGCTCCTCTGCTCAGTGAGTAGAACTCTTTCCTAAGAGTTCTTTGGGAGTCCAGGAAAATGTGAGTTGCGTGACCAGGGAGCTGAAATGTCCTGGGAGAAAAGCCTGGGGTTTCCCCAGGAAGCATGGGAAGTGACAGCTGTCCCCACCACCCTGGAAAGTGAATCTCCTCACACAGCCAGGAGGTTCCTGCTTCGTCTGTATGAATCATTCAGAAAGTAAAACACGGCTGCTGTGACCCTGCTTTGGTCCTTCCCACCACAGCCCCGCATGTGGGTTCACCCCTTTGCTGTGCTGCATTTCCCTGCACAAAGAGGTCTGAAGAGCACTGGGGTTCATCATCCACCCTGTCAAACCTGAGCAGCCCCCCCTGCTGTAGCACACTTTCCACCTCTCTCCTTGCTCCTGCTTTCTCCATGGTGGCGGGCATGTTGGGATCTGCAGCATCAGGGTGTAGCCTCCGACACACACCCCGGTAATCTGGTCTTACCTGCTGTAGACTCAGACAGTAGTGAGGAAACGACGGGGGTTGTGCTGCTCTTCCCAAAAAGCTGAGCCTCTAAGAGACAGTGAGGGGCAGAGGCGTGAGCCCACCTGGGCTGGGAGAGACTGAACTCGTGGGCTGATGCATCAAGACCTCGAAAGGTGAGAGAACCTGGCAGGGGGAGGGATGCTGTGGGGCCCATGGGCTAGGCTAAGTGCTCCTCTTCTGACACACAGAGTAAAGCCAGGACTGCCAAGCTCAGCCAAGTGTGTGTGCAGGCATGTGCAGGGGGAGAGGGCTGCAGGGCAGAGGAAATTCCCTTGGAGATTCCTCAGAGACTCCTCTTGCAAATGGAGAAGGACATCCCACCCCTGTATACCTGCAAAGCCTTTATCAGTAACAGAGCCTCGATGGGAACTGAAGAGATGCCAAAAAAAAGGCTGTGAGAACAAAGATCCCAGCAACTAGGGAGTGAAAAAGGGGGTCTGGAGACACTTAGAGAGGCACGGAAAAGAAGCAGGGTGGAATCAGTGGTTTGGGTGCTATTGCACCCTCCAAGGATTTATGAACAGCAGGAACACGTGTCCCTTGGCATGTCACTCCCTGAATGAGGAGGCAGTGACAGCAGACCACGGCAGGCAGGGTGTGAGAAAGTCAAACACCAGCAGCAACAGCCAACACGTAGAGGAGCTGGGCAAGGGCTGCAGAAAAAGAGGGAGCTCACAGGCACGGCACCTTCTTCTTGGGGCAGCTGCTCCTGGGAAGGGCAACTGTAGGATTAGGAGTGTCCCCATGACCTGTGTCTTCTTTCAGGTGTGCTGGGACTAGCAAAGCAGAAATAAAACTTGAAGCCAAGGAGTGCCAAGTGGGCTCTGCAGGAGGGCAGATCTCTTCCCAGCTGCCCTCAGCAGTGCAAGGCCATAGATACCCTGCTAAATCAGCCCTTGCACTCTCATAGTGCCGTGGCTCCTGCAGACTTTAACAACAGGGACCGCTGTCTGTTGCAAACATGCCTTTGACTCCCAACCCTTCAGAGCTCGATTCTTTTTGTGTCCCTGCCTCGTGCCAGCAGTGCACAGATGGGTTCCCAGGCAGGGGCTTGGCCCCAAAGCACCTGAGCCCCTGGGACTGACAGGACTCTCAGCCTTTGAGCTGCCTAGTGATTGAATAAACTTTGCTCTCACTTCCTGTATTTCACCTCTGTGCCTTGCTCAGCAATATTTTGGGGAGGAGGTGTTTCCATTTTCCCTTCAGTCTAGGGGGTGTCTGAGTTAGCACAGGAGTTTGTCGCTAGGATCCAGGACAGGTTTCCTTAAGTTGCAAGGTCAGCTGGGTGTTGCTTCTTTCACGATTACGTTTGCTTTCATAGGATGTTTTTAGCTTATCAGCTTTGGATAGCAAAGTTCATGCTTTGCGGCCAGGCAGAAGTGCATCAGGAAGTGAGAAAGGAGGGCAGGCGAACTGCAGCATGACAGACGTAGAACCAGCCATGGCGCAGCTGGATTTGGCTGCGATTTGGATGAACAAGTAGCCAAAGAGCCTGCGTGGTTTTGGTTCAAGCTGCTTGCAGTTTCAATGCCTGGATCAACACCTCTTGCAGTGACAGTGATTGTCAGACATCGAGGCAGCGTGCAGCCGTGGCTCTGCACCAGCAGAGAGGTAAGCGAGATGGAAACAGCAGGAGAGGTGGATGGTCTGGGCACACTGCACACAAGTCTCTGTGATCTGCTGCACCTGTGCTGCCAGACACTGGGGAACCCTCTACCCTTCTTCAGCTGCCTACTGAAGCAAGGGGTGCAAGGCAAGTCTTGGTATTTATTCACGTGGAGGCTTTTCTTTGGGANGGATGAAGCTGGAACACAAAAAGTTCCACTTAAATATAAGAAAAAACTACTTCACTGTTCAGGTGAGGGAGCCCTGGCACAGGCTGCCCAGGGAGGGTGTGCAGTCTCTTTCCTTGGAGGTCTTCAAGACCCACCTGGACACATTCCTGTGTGACCTGATCTAGGTGGATCTGCTTCTGCAGGAGGGTTGGACTGGATGATCTCTAAAGGTCCCTTCCAACCCTACCATTCTATGACTCTATGAAAAAGCATGGGCAGTCTGCAGAGCTTACTTGCCAAGGTGTCCATGATGGAAGGGCTCTTCCACGTGGTCCTCGAGATCGAGGCGGGTGGCGCTTCCAGGGAGTAGGTAGTCAGTAACAATGTGATCACAATGGAATCTGACCTGGTGAGTTAAATATGGAGGTCTCAGCTTTGATGTCACCTGTCTCTCATTACCAACGAGCCATGCGAAGTCTTAATGTCTTTGCAGTTCTAATCGTCAAAATAATCTAATTTCTTAGTTAGAAAAAAAGAGATGAAAAATGGGGCTCAAATATAGCCTATGGCAGGCAAAAAACCACACACATTTACAAAAAAAAAACCCAAAAAAACCAACAAAAAACAGATATACTTTCAATTTCTAAAGTGAAGTTGGGTGGGTTTTTTTGAGGTTTGGTGCTTCTCACTGTTATTTCCTCTCAGCCTAAGTTTTACTAAGCAAACTTGTGCAAACACAAGTCTATGTTTTCATCCATGCTGCTCTTCACCCCGATGCCACATTCCGTGTCCCCATGGCAGCTCCAGAGCCCTCCAGGGTTCAAATCACAAGTCGCTCTCAGGAACCCTGATCCTGCAGCATGCTCAGCAAGGTTTTTCTGTCGGCCTTTTTCCACCTCCTTTCTCAGCCTCGTGCATAACCCTGTGTCCCACCACGCTATGCTCCTACATCACTTTTGCGGTGCTAGGAGGGAGTGGCTGCTAGTGAGAAAGCGTCAGGGGAAAAGACATCCAGGACAAGGAGCAAAACGCCAGGCACACTTTTCTCTTGGCACGCCTCTTGCAGCCGCTGTATGAAAATACAGACAGGGTTTCCCATCCCAAAGCATGTCCTGGGGTGGGGGGCTACCTGCTAGCAGCTGTTTTTTGCTGCCCCTGGTGAGAGCTGTGTGCCCACCTTGGGACTGACCTCTGGCTCATCTTAGTCCAGCACCTCATGTCAGTCAAGGCCCTGGGCAGCTCCCAAGTGCTTGGGGAGGGCAAGTGGCTATCATCCAGGTGGGGTGGTCACAAGATTGGGGGGAGGTGCATTCATTTCAACAGTTTTCTGTAGGTTCTCTGCCCATCCTCCAGCACTGCTTTCTCCTCTCCCCTCACACAGCGACAGCAGTTGACATTGCACCCATGTCACACCTACACCAGCACCTCTTCCTCCCTCACAAATGTTTTCCTCTCCTTCTAGTTTCCACAGTTTCTCCTCTGCTGCAGCAGTTGTTCATATTGTGTGTGTGTGTGTGTGTGCGCACTTGTCATGTCTATGGCATTCCCCCCATTCTCCCTTCCAGAGCATGAATAATAGCAAGAAACTCTTTTTTTCCAACTGGAAGCAAAAAGCAGTATCTGCCTAGATAGCATGTGTAGTTTGAACTGCTCTTTTCAGTCTCTGATGGAGAAAAGGCCATGGTCTCAGGAAATGGCCTTCAGGTGCTCATATTGATCTTCACCAAGCAGTAAAAAGATGCTCCCTTCACCTCCTGGGCCGCATCAGGTCAGTCAGCAAACAGAAAGTTCCTTAAGGCTTTCAAGACAGTATCTGGTTGTGGGGAGGAAGATTGTTTGGCTCTGGTACTGTTTGCCTCCTTACACAGATGGTGACTTGAGGCCTCTCAGCAGCTTTCGTGTAGAGCAATGAGTGCTTGATGTTCTTTTAGAGGCAGACACAAAGAATACAGCCTGTGGCTCTCGGGCATTAACCAACTAGGATAATCCAAACAGTTTCAGCTCTTCTGTCTCCCTGTTGCCAGCTTGCTGTACTCATAGCTTTCCTCTTGAGCAAGGGACAGCCAGAACAGTACCTCCAGAGCTCCACAGAGAAACACTCCATTTCCACAGCTTTGTCTTTGCAAAGGCCGTGCGTTTACACAACTCATTCTGAGTCTCTGAGATGCTGATTACAGTATCTCTTTTAGCACAGTCAGCTGAGCTTCTCTAACACCACCATAGTGGATTCTTGCTTCTGTTTCCATCCAAACACACACACAAAATTCCCTCAGAAAACCCTGATCTATTTTCTACTCTCAGTGATCTTTGCTGCCAGTTTAGAACTGTTGTTTGGTGTCTCAAAGGCTGAAGAGTTAGTAGGTAAGGAAAGATCACTTAGGGGAAAAAAAAGAAAATGTGTTCATGGCAGGAGAGCCTGGGAGATTTCCACAGCAGAAACTGTCTTTTTTGGGGGAAAATTCATCAAAAGACTGTCTCTGATTGGTACAGTGGAAGGAACAGTTATGGAGCAGCAAGACGAGCCAGTGTCTGAAACCACATGGCTCCTGCCCCAGAGGTCTGAAAGTGACTGAAGGCTGGAAGACCTGGCTAACTGTGGTGTAGAAATATTTGCTTAAACCTGCTTTTCAAGGCTCAGTAGCAGACACAATTTGAGAAAAGGCTCTCGGGGGATTTCTGAGCAGGGAGCTTGATGGCTGTGCTCAACAAATTAGTAGAAGCTATAATAAAGGAAAAAAAATCAATTGGCATGCAGTCACATCTAATTACTAGGGAAGAGTCATCATGGCTTTTATAAAGGGATGCTGTGTCTCACAGTTCTTCTTTGAAGGAGTCAACAAGCACGTGAATGGTGGCCCACATGGATTTTCAAAAGGCTTTCAAAAGGCCTCTCACAGATGGTGCTTAAAGATATCTAGAGAAAAGGTTCCTACCTGGATAAAAAGTGCCTAAAAGATAGGACAGAGAGTGAAGGTAGATGGTTGGTTTTCTCAGTGGAGTTATAAGACACCAGTGCTGAGGCTTGGAATGTTTGAGTTATTCATGAGGGATGAATAATAAACTAACAAATCTGTTGGAGACATAAAATTATTCGGGTTAGAAAAGCTAAGGGTTGGCTGCAAAGAACTGCAGAGATTAAGAGAAGTGTGAGTGACTGGCCTTAAAATAACAGCTGAAATTTCATCTAGTGGAGTGATGAGAAAAACTAATCTGCCCTGACCATTACCCCTTGCAAATGAGATCTACACCCACTCAGCTCAAGGCATCCATATCATCAACACACCACCACGGGGCTCACAAAATCTGTAGCAGAAGTGGAAGGTGCTGAGAAGGGCAACAAGGACATTGAAAGTACAGGATGGCTCCTCTGTGAGGAACAACTGTGAAGATAAGGACCCTTTACCCTCCAAAAAAAAGAGTGGTTACTGAGAGGAAATATAGGAAATGGTTATCAAATCATCAGTGATAAGGTGAAGGTGAACAAGGATTCTTTTTTTTCCACTATATCTTCCAGTACTAAAACTAGAAACTGAATCTAGCAGGTGGTTGATTCAAAAATTAGTACAAGGTAGCCTGAGAGATGATGTGATTAGGCTGCACAGCTCCTTGGCACTGCTGGCACTGGATGTTATAGATGGTAAAAAGTCATGAAGGAAAAGTTCACCAAGGAATACAAATAGGTCACTTCTGGCTCAGGAAATACCTGAGCTACCTATATGCTAGAAACAGGAAGAGGACTTGAGAGAGCATAACTACACAATTGCACTCTTCTTACATTATCCCTTCACCATCCACAAGCTGTCGTAGACAGATCACTAATCTGACACCGAATGGACTGTGCTTACCTACTATATTCTCCAGAGATGCTTATTGAATACCTCTTGATAAAAATAGCTTGACTGTGGAGACAAGTCACCTTCACCTGATACCTGGCTGCGCTGGGCACACATATTAGAGCAGGTCATACTCTCACAGAATCTCAGTCTCACCCACTTAATCTCAGCCAAGACAAAGGTCCCATCAGTTTGTTCTGTTTTGGCTCTAGCAAAAGCTGGCCTATCCTCCTTGAGATTTTTTTTGAGTCATTTAATCATTTTATTTGAAACCAACAGCACTCTTGCACATCTGCCTTGTTTTGATGAATTATCTTATACTTGGAATTTATACAGGTCTTCATACACAGTTTTCATCCACCAAGAAGGGTGGAATCCACTCAGATAAAGCTTGACAAACCAGCATAAGCTTCTCTAATAAACAGGTCTTGGTGGTGAATCTGCTCAACAACACAAAGGATGTGCAAATTGATAGCTGTCTGCTCTCTTCTATGTAGACTTCTTGTATATAGTCGTTGTTTAACTTATTGGTGTTAGAATTAATATTTTCCTACCATCAGCACACATTTTTCTCTTCAACAAATCCTCCCTCTTGATCTGTGCATTGCCCTACACTGCCATCCAGAAGGGCTGACTTGCTTGTCATGCTTGTCAAGTTGCTCAGTAACTTCCTCTTACAGTAATGTAAAGATTTCCTCTAGAGAGAACATTCTCCTGCATGGGGGAGACTGTGTCACACTTAGCAACCCCTGCTCCACTGTGACACCTTTGGGAGAAGATGTCTAGTTTTAGGATCATAGTATGATTAAAGCAGTCTCTACACAACCTCCTACTTAAAGCAGGGTCGGCCTTCAGATCAAATGAGGACTTTACAGAGCCTGGTCTTGAAAACTTCCAAGGATGGAGACTCTGCAACCTCTCTAGGAAACCTGTTGCAACACCTGACTGTCCTCACGGTGAAAACACTTTTCCGTATATCTAGTCTGAATACCTATTACTTTTCAATTTATGTCCATCACCTCCTGTCTCCCTGCCATGTCTCACTGTGAATAGCTAACTCACCTCTTCCAGTAGCCACCTTGGAGGTATGGGGAGTGTGGTGGGTTGACCTTGGCTGGACAGGTGCCCAACAAAGCCACTCTATCACTCCTTCTCCTCAACTGGACATGGGAGAAAAACACAACAAAAAGCTTGTGGGTTGAGATAAGGACAGAGAGATCATTCAGCAAATACTGTCATGGGCAAAACAGATTTGACTTGAGAAAATTAATCGCCAATCAAATCAGAGTAGGGCAATGAGAAATAAACACAAACCTTAAAAAAACCCTTCCTCCCACCCCTCCCTTCTTCTCAGGTTTAACGTTACTCCCAGTTTTCTCTGTCTTCTCCCCCTGGTTGGCAGATGGGGTATGGGAGTTTCAACCTCTGCCGCTCCTTCCTGCTCAGGGAGAGGACTCCTCGCCTTCCTCCTCTGATCCAGAACAAGGTACCTACCACAGGAAACAGTCTTCCATGAACTTCCCCAATGTGTGTTCCTCTCAGAGGCCATGGTTCTTCACAAGCTGGTCCACCATAGGTCCTTTCCACAGGCTGCAGTCCTTCAGGAACAGACTGCTCCAGCGTGGGTCCCCCAGGGAGTCACAAGTCCTGACAGCAAACCTGCTTCAGCATGGGCAGCTTTGTTCATAGGGTCAGAGGTCCTGCCAGAAGCTTTCTCTGGTGTAGGCTTCTCACAGAGTCACAGCCTCCTTCAGGCATCCACCCACTCTGGTGTGGCCTCCGCAGCTGCAGGATCAGGGCCTGCCTCACCATGGGCTGCACCGCTGGCTGCAGGGGACTCTGCTCGGGCACCTGGAGTACCTTCCTCTCCTTCTTCACTGACTTTGTTGTCTGCAGAGCTGTTTTTCTCATATGCTCCACTCCTTTCTCTTCCAGCTGCCGTCGTGCTGTTGGGGTTTTTCTCCTTCGTAAATATTTTGTCAGAGAGGCACTACCACCATCACTGATGGGCTCAACCTTGGCCAGCAGTCAGTCTGTGTTGGAGCCAGCTGGTACTAGCACTGTCTGATATGGGGAAGTTTCCAACATCTTCTCACAGAAACCACCCTTTGTAAGCCTCTCCTGCTACCAAAACTTTGCCATGCAAACCCAGTCTAGGGAGGCTGCCTTTACATCCCATTGTATCTCCTGGACACTTCTTTCCTCCAGCTGAACAGGTCAGTTCCCTCAGCGTCTCCTCACAGAGCAAGTTGCTCAAGCCTCCCGAGCATTTTGGTGACTTTCCACTGGATTCACTCTAGCTGATGAATGTTTGGCAGGACAGTATCTAGAGGGGTTACTGGTCTCATTCTACTTTGGAGTTACAGGTCTGTTTGTCTACATGAATCCCACGGTCCGCCCTTCTTTCCTGTGTGCTCTCTTACCTGTCTGTGCTGCTCTGTGTTTGTGGGACATGGAGCTGCTTCATGCTTTACCATGCTCTAAGGGGAAAATGGCCTGAGGACGTTGCAATCCCAGTAAGCACCCCTGGTGCCGTGCAAGTGAGAACACCAAAGGAACTGTATGAAAGCAATGCAGTGTAAGGAACTCCAGTCAGCTGGGACTCAAGTTTGTGTGGGGTTGCTTCACCTAGGAGAAGGAGCCAGGGTGGAGTCAAAGTCTAACTGCTGTAATTCTTTTTATCTGCAATAGATGTACAAGGTCCTGTTTCTCTGACCTAAAACAACAGCACACAAGTTTTATTTTCAGTTCCTTCCAGTTAGCATTTTCCCTCAAACTACTTGCTCTCTTCTTTTTCTTTCTCTATGTGTGTCTCTTTTTCTGGAGCTGCCTGGACTATTTTCTCTGTGTGGTCTTGTGCTGTCCCTTTCTTGTAATCACGTGCTCTCAGCAACTTGCACTTTCTGGGGCTGAGTGACAAGTGATTCTGTACAGCAATTACCTTCTCTGTGCTCAGGCTTCTTCTGCCTTCCAATTACTCACTTTTCTACTGTCCCTTTCTCTTAGTCTTCCATAAGTCTTGTGAGTTCTTGCTGCAGAAGCCACCTTGGTGCGATTGTATCATTCCAAGAGATTTCTCCCTCCAATTTAAACTCTCATGTTTTGGTCTTCCACTCTGACCAGGAATTGTGCTGACGACTGGACATCTCCATCGTTTCAGTCTGCCCGTAACCACTGGGAAGAGCTGCTGACCGAGAGGCAGAAGCGGGCTCTGGGAGACTCTAGTACTAACCCTGCCAGATGACTACAGACAGGTAAACCAAAGCATTAAGTGCAAGAGATGTGCCCATCTACCTCCCAGCGGCAGATGAGGGGAATGACCCGCCTGTAGCTTCTCAGAGGGGAATGACTTCTCTCAGTGCTTTTCTTCGTGCCTCCTGAGCCCACCAGCAGGCTCAGCCATCCCAGCAAGTCCCTCTCCTGATTCCCTCTGGGCATGTCGGTTTCCAATATGTCTCAGACATGCAAGGATTACAGTTTCAACCACCACCTCCTCCTGCCTGGCTACGTCCTGATTTTCATCACGGGCCTGATGCTGAATGTTATGGCCCTGTGGATATTCATCCGCTACCTGCGCCTGAAGTCTGTCGTCATGATCTACATGTTCAACCTGGCCGTGAGCGACCTCACCTTCACACTCCCTCTGCCGCTGCGGCTGTACTACTACTCCAACCATCACTGGCCCTTTGGGAACACCCTGTGCCAGGTCTCTGGCTCTGTCTTCCAGATCAACATGTATGGTAGCTGCCTCTTCCTCACGTGCATCAACCTGGATCGCTATGTTGCCATTGTCCACCCACTTCGCTGGCGGCATCTGCGGCGCCCCAAGGTCGCCAAGCTCCTCTGCCTGATCGTCTGGGTTGTGATCTTCACGGGCTCCATCCCCACGGCCATAGTCCACAAGCAGAACCACTGTGAGGTGCAGAATCAGACCATTTATCTGTGCTTTGAAAGCTTCAGTGACAACATGTGGCAGAAAAACCTCTTTCCCCTAGTTGTGCTGGCCGAAATCTTGGGGTTCCTCCTGCCTCTCAGTTCCGTGACATACTGCTCGGTTCGGATCTTTCAGGAGCTCTGCCAGGGCAGCCAGAAGAAGACTTTGCGACAGCAGAAGACTGTCCGTCTCCTCTTGGTCAACCTGGTCATCTTCATCATCTGCTTTGTGCCCTACAACACTACCCTGGCAGTTTATGGGATGATAAAGGCCCGGGTGATGAAGGTTGAGCAAGAAACACAGAAGACTGTGCGCCAGGTGTTAATTATGACCATGCTATTGGCCAGCATGAACTGCATGCTGGACCCCTTGATCTACTACTTTAGTACTGAGGGTTTCCGTAACACCTTCAAGAAACTGCGGCGGGGCCAAGCCTGGGACTCAGATATAGGGATGCTTAAGAATCAGGTTGTGGAGAGCAAGTCAATCAGTTACCACACTGTCTCAAAAGTCAAACAGTTCCCAGGTGAAAAAAATATCCCTCCAAACGAATCTTCGCCATCCCTTTCTACTGCAGTATTTTTGAACGGGCCTATTGAGGACTCAGAAATATAACCACAGGAAAGACATACCATTGCAGAGTCACCCATTCAATGATTACAGCAAGACCGTAGGGCACAGGTGAGGGTAACTCAGCAAACTGCTTGAGGGAGTACAGCAGACCGTATGTGGGTGAGTGTGATGATAGAAAGCTGAAGGATGAAAGGTTGCTTTGAATAAACGGAGATGTTGTGTGACATGGTGCCATCTGACTCTTTTGGTACAGGAAACATAGTGGGTAACAAGGACTTGAGCCAAACAACTTGTCTAGGTCTGGTAAAGCATAGATTCTTAGAGCAAGTTCATCCTTCCTGGCTGCGCTGTAGAGTGAAGCGCTCTTGTTGTTAATTGGGGCACAGATGTGCTACCCACTGCTGACAGGTGAATTTAGTGGTAAAGACTGAGGGAAAGTTTGGGGTTGTTTTTTTAACTAGATGCTTGGAGTCTTAAATCCAGCTTGGGACACCTAAATAGGCAACTTCATTCTCCCAAAGAGTTGAAGCATTTATCGGCCCTTGCTGGTGTCAAGGAGAAGAGCTGGATGTTTAGTATTCTTGCAGAAAATATGTCCCTAACTGTATAGTGAGTCATGGACCTGAGCAAAAGTCTGTAGGAGGGATGTCCAATGTGCTTGTGCAGCTGAACACACACACATGCCACACAATCCCTGTACAGTCACCTAAAGTAAAACAGCTTAGGAAACACTATCCTGCTTTAAAACACACCTGGCATTCACAATGGCCCCAGCAAAAAGAGGATACCAACACTACTGCGAGTTGTGAAGCTCACATTGATGTTAGTGCTTTGCACTTCCTTGTCGCTTGGCCATAGGCTGATTGATTTCAGCTCTGAGAGATTTTCACTGCTAAAAAGAAATAATGTCAGAGAATGAGGCTGGGTTGGAATACCTTTCCTTGCACTGTTTGATCAAGCATTTTCAACCTGTGCTGATGTGAAAGCCCTGAAAATCTCCCCAGAAGAGAGACTCCATTGTACACAGGCAGTGCCAGAAACCCTATTTATTCACTCCTGCTAGTGACCAAGGGTTGCCTTTGCACTTGCTCTGCAGAACAGCCTCTCTGTGGCTTCCAGCAGGACTCAGGCTATCCCAGAGTAGCTCTGTTACAGTATATTCCATTTGTTGTTCAGCATAAATTCCTGGTTCTTACATTTCTAAATTAGCAATTAATCTTATTTCAAGTCCTTATCGCATGACTGCTGTGGGAACAAATATATTGGTACCACATTGTGGCTTTGTGTTACCACAGTAAGTTTAGAAGTCAGGGGTTTAAATCCATCATCCCAGCCTCCCTTGAAGACCATCTCTTTTACAACAGGTGACGGTAGAAGCAGGTGTTCAAGATGACTTGTAGAAGATGCTGAGCCTCTCCACAGAGGTCCCTGTGCCACAGGCTGCCTTGGGAGACACATGCCCCAGGCAGGTCAGCTCTGTCTCCCTTCTCAGCCTGTGCACCACAAGCAGAACAGCCTTGAAATATGACTGCAGATAAAGGACATTTAGTGATGTCTGAGATGCAGTGAGAGAGGTGGAGGAGGGCTTGCAGGGCAGTAGGTATTTCTACTTTGAAAATTCAGGACTGCCGTGTGAATATGAATCGTTTATGACATGGTGCAGTTGGAGAGGAAGCAGCTGTGTGCACACCTTCTGCCGGGGTCTGACATTACCCTTTTGTTCAGGAATTTACAGAGTGGGGGATTAATATTGCAGAAACTGCACTGCTGTCCATTTTCACTTCTTCCTCTGCCTTCCTCTTTCCTAGAGCCCTTTCCTTGTCCTCATTCCTCTAATATACCATGCACCTAAGCATCAGCATGACACCTTCACTGCTATGCTTTCTCCCCTGCCCAGAGAAGCTGATTTTTTCATTCCTTTTAACTTGGGTAGGGCACTGTCACAGATTCACTGAAATACTTGGGTAGAAAGAGACCTCTTGATGCCTCTACCCCAACTCCCCACCTAAATCAGGCTGTTGGGGGCAGCGAGGGCTGGCTGCTTCCTCCCCAAAGGAATGGCAGCTGAGAATCAGGCATGGTAACAAGGCAGGCAGAGGAAGAAGCTTCCCCAGCAAGGGGAAACACCTGAACAAGGTGAACAATGCGTCTGCAGTGATGATAGCCGGGCTCAGCTGAGCTGAGACTCCAGGTTGTCAGAAAAGCCTGTGGTGACAAGGCAGGGCCAAGGTCAAACTAAGAAGTCAAGTCGTCATCAGGATCAGGTCAGGAGGTAGAAAACAGGGTGAACCACAGTCCAGCGATTACCAGACAAGTCCATGGTGACAAGGCAGAAAGCTTGGTCAGAAAAAAGAAAGCTTGTTGTCTAGATCAACACAGGCACAGGTAAGACTACTCAGGCAGGAGACAAGGACAAGAGCACCAGTTTAAAAGCAGCTGCTGGAGAAGGGGGTCAGCCCTGGCTGAAGCTCCAGCAGAGCCTTCTGGAAACTCTCCCCAAAGTCACCAGAGGGGAGAGGCAGCCCTCACTTGTGCTGTCTCTGACCTGACCCCAGGCTCACACAGCCAAAGCCCCGGGAGCAGGGAGGATACACTCAGGGCCTGTGCTAGTTCAGGTTGCTAGCGCAGGCATCTTCTGAGCGCATCCACAGCTGGAGACTCCTCAGCCTCTCAGGTACCTACACAAGTGCTGAAACATGCCCTGGGGAGAGGCTTTTCCTGATGCTCAGCAGGAATGTCCCTTACTGCAAGTCATGGCTGATGCCTCTTGTGCTTTCTCAGGGCCACCTCAAGCAGAGCCTGTCTCCATCTCCTCTCAGCATGCTTGTCAAGTATGAATGAAATGTCAGGTAGCAGATGCCATTCTTTGGAAGAGGCTGCTCCTCTAAAGTTACAGTATCCTCCCCAAAACACAACACAGAACTTCTCAAAAAGAACATTGGGGCGGGGGGGCAATAATGTTTTCTTGTAGTTTCATTCCTTAAAAGAGTGGAACTATTTTTACCTGGAACATATTACAAATAGTCCACCTCTAGCAGAGGAAACTGTGGCTCAAATGTTTTGACAAAACTATAAATAAGTGAAAAGCTGATGTCGTTATGACTCTCATCAACCGTTTCAACAACAAAGGGGGCTGCTGGTCACACTACAAACAGTGGAAAAGTTCCCCAGTTTGTGTTTCTGAAGGCTTTCCTCAATTGTTATATACATGCTACAGCGTGCCCAGTCTGGGCTGCTGCAGCATTTTGTCCTTTGGGGTTTTTTAATCTTTTTCAGCTTGCATTGGTTTTGTTTCATTTTTTGACAATTCTAGTCAGATCTACTCGCCTTGGATTCTGAAGGGGACTTGGGATATTTTTCATGTCCGCCAGAAAGAATCAGCATTAGCCAGGTCTTCTGCGGCTGAGTTGTTACCTTTGTTATCCTGATCCTTTTATTCCGCCACGCGGTGATAAAGAAGAGAACACACATGTGCTGTATCTCAGTGAGTCGCTCCCCCTCTCTTGCTTTATAACTTCTGTTTAATGAGCATGTATTTAAAAAAGAAAGCCAAACAAAGCTGACAGTCTTGGGGTGTGATGGCATCCAACAATATTGAGTGCTACAAAACGGAACCACTTTAAATCATGTATTTAAAACTATAGGAACAAACCACATGAAGCAGCAGTATTCAAGGAAGTTAAGTGGGAATAGCAGCTCGGCAAAGCCTTTTCAATCTGTATAATTGACCCTCTAAGTCCTACTCTGATAATTATTTGAAGTGAAATTCTTGCTATAGCACGTCGGGGGTAGAAGATGCCGTTTGCCTCTTCCCTGCACTTGGCATCACTCGCAGAGGTGAACAAGCAAACATCTTCTTATCAAGTAAGACTAAACAGGTGACAGGTCAGAGAAGTGGCAAAGGAGCACAGCATTATTGTTCTATATGTATCAGACAGGGTATCTGCAAAAAAAAAACCACCTAAATACATCAAGATTTCAAGCCTTTTGACTTCCAGAACGGACATGCCAGTTCACTTCTGGAAACCGTTCCTTATTCAAATGATACAGAAAGACAGTGCTATGACTATTAATCATGTTCTTAGCTGTATTTTATATTTTCTCGAAACCCACTGATGCTCTGGGTTCTGTAAGTCATCTTGAAAAGATGTTTCAGAAGTCCCAGAATAAGCCAGATTTAATCTTCAAATTGTTCTTGTTACTGCTTGTACACCTTCTGCCACATACTGGCTGTATGCCTCCCAGCCTTTGATGTAGCTCCCCAACTGAAACATGTATTTTGCATTACAAACGCCCTGAGAAGCTTAAACTGAGCCTGCTTTGAGCTTGGGAGGCTATTCCCCCCTCCCAGCCACTCTCTGCTTCCTCCCACCCCCCGAGTCGCTGGGATTTGAAACAGATGTCCTCCAGAGGTCCTTCCAACCTCAATAATTGTATGGTTTTCTGACCTTGTGTTTTAGCTGCTGATCTGAGATCCCGAGCATTTTTTTTTCAGCCTCTTCATTATCATTCCCTCTTATAGTTGCTCTCACTTGGATTACACTTTGTGTACCCTGCCTGCCTTCCATCTGCAGCCAGAGTCCTTGATCCTGCGGCTGAGAGCAGTCAGCCTGAGCTTTGCATTTCATGAGCTCCTTTTGAAGCCTTTCTTTCAAACTCTTCTGTTCTGCAATGCTGACAGAACCTCGGCAGAGGCCAGGCTGCCGCTGCGCTTGGTACCGCTGTACATCCTGCTGACCAAAACCCTCTCAGGCTTTCCTTGCAGTTCCCCACATTTCCATGGCATCTGCTGCCTCTGCTCTTAACACTCGATGAGATCTTTGGGTATAGACCATTTCTGGTGTGGTCTGCGTAGCACCTTGCACGGCAAGATACTGGTCTCCAAGGGCTCCCAAATAAAAAGAGAATTATCCTGCTACCACTGAAGAACCCGCTGTGCTGCTGACTGACAATATCTAGGAGCCTGGACGTGCTAAAGCCAGACACAGCTATCACTGCTTTAACCTTTTTTTGCCCAGATAGTAACAGCGACATGGCAGCAGTCTGCCACACCAGCTGGAAAACTACCCTGCCTTGCAGATGCCAACCCCTGAAGCACAGACAATCGCTCTCCACTTCAGTCCCTGAAATGCAAGGGAACATTAAAGCACTTTTCTCCAGAAGGGCAAGGGGTGGAGGAAAAGGATCAAACTTTTCACCACAAAGCGATGATGAAAGACCCTTCCTGAGCCGGGGTTTGGGGGAGGGGATGAAAAAGAAAAAAAAAAAAAAAAGAGAGAGAAAACTAGTACAGATATCACTGGGCTATAAAGCAGCCAGACACTCCACCAGGAACGGACTCAGGTGACAGGACCAAACCCTCGGCACGGTGTGACACCTGGAACAGCCTGTCCCAGCTTCAGAGGGATGCCTGCGGGCCCTCAGCTTCTTTCCCTTTGCTCTCCTGGGAGCCCAGGAGAGGAGAAAATACACGGAATCGGAGCAGCCAGGGCTGGCTGAAACGAGGAGGGGTACCTGCACCAAAATGGATGCCGTTGTGACCAACGTCACCGTTTCGAGTTCTGATTCGGGTCGGTTGGGGTTTTCTTTTTAACCTGGAGAATGTCCAACACAATCTCCCTGTATCTCTGTTATAGAACCGTCCCTCTTTTGGGCACGGCCGGCGGTGCGTACAAAGGGCAAAACCGCCCGGCCCCACGCGCTAGCTCCCCGCCGCGGGGTCAGCCCCTGCCCCGGGGCCGCTGCTGCCGGGAGGCAGCGCCCGCCGACCCCCCGCCCCCGGCCCGCNGTCTGGCAGAGGGGACGGGTCGAAGTTACCGACCGGCTATCCCCGAGGGAACAGCGCCGCCGAGACACATCCCCGTGCGGGTCGGGGTCGGGGTTGGGGGCGGGAGGAGGGTCCCCGTGTCGGTGTCCCGGCTGTGGGCCGGGAGGTGCGTTCCCGGGAGCGCAGCCATCAGGGCTGATTTCCCTGCGCGGTCATGCGGCAGGGCACGGCTCTGCTGCTGGTTGTCTCCTCCTCTCGGCCTTTGGGAAAAAGGCACATCTGGGAAAAGAAAAACCAAACAGTGAGAAGCTGTTAAGCAGGAGGAGCTAAAGGTGTGCCAGCTTCTTCGCTGGGAGTTAATTCGGTTGTCGGGGTAGCAACAGCCCAGTGAGAAGTAAAGAACAGAGCGGCAACATCGATAAAAGCATGTGGAAGTAATTCATGCCCGTCACACAAGTCAAGAGTCTGCCGTCGGGGTTTTCACCAACAGAGCCGGGGCACATGATGAACTCACACGTTTAGGGAGCAGTGCAGTAAAGGACAGCCAGCCCTCCAGAAAGGTTTCGCTAGCCCCGCACTTTGGGTTCAGAAACGCCAGACTTAGTTTTACTCCTTGTGCATAGGTGTCACGGTTGTCCTTGGTTACGCAATGACAGATTGTTTTCTCCACCAAGTCCTTTCTTTGTTCCCGGCGTAGGAAGAACACCACTTCACAGAAAGATTGGGGAAGGGGGTGGGGGGGGAAGTAGCTATTTGCTATTTTTCTTCTTTTTTTTCCCCACACACCACATACAAATCCATCAGCTATTTACTCTGCACACATCCCAACTCCATCCCGCAAACAGGGCCACTGATCTCCTGCTTTCCTGTAGTATCTACCATCCCTGCATCCAACAGCTTCATAAATTTGAATTAACTTTTTTTCACCAGAGGCCCATAAAGCCGATATGGTGTTATTACTCTTTCATAGGCAGGAAACTTAGCAGCTAAAATGTGCGTTCTGAAGTACTTCGCGTGTCCCTTTTTGGAGAGCTATATAGCACTTCTACACGCTTCGTGTTGCTCCTGCTGATTTGGGTCCACGAATATGAGACCTAAGCAATTCTGCAAATCAAACACCAAAGTGTCAAGCTGAGAGCCTTTGCAACAAGGGGCAAAGGAGTAGTGGCAGGTTTAGAGGGCAATTTGGTGCATGTGCCAGTGCCCAGTATCATCTGGGAGCTCTGGGGCAGAGGCAGGGGCTCCAAAGGTGGCAGCAGGGGTCCAGAAACATTGTGTGGCAAGGAGATTAATTTTTTTTTCAGTTGCTTCTATATCAGCGTGCGACATCGAGGTAATGAGCAAGGAGAATTAGATGTTCTCATTGATGAGCATGCATTTGATATAATTAGCATTACAAAAAACACAGTGGGACGATTTGCATGATTACAGCGCTCCAGTCCTATGTTATGGCCTATTCGGAGGGGACAGGGAGGTTAAAATAAAATAAGAAAGTGTGGGGAAAACACGCTGCTATGGCTTAGGGACAGCAGCCGCTGCTGTGTGGCCGCTGAAAGCATTGCGGTGTGCCCAGCTGGCTGCAGACCCAGTGGGGGATGGGTGGATGGGCAGCAGGGGACATAGAATCATAAAGTGATAGGGACTGGAAGGGACCTCTAGTGACCATCCAGTCCAGCCCTCTCGCTAAAGCAGGTCCACCTAGATCAGGTCACACAGAAACGCGTCCAGCTGGGTTTTGCAGACCTCCAGAGGAGAGGGGCAGGATGTGTTGAGGGAGTCTTGAATCTGGGTTCCATGAGTGACCTCAACCTGGGAGACATATGGGAGATTCCTACAGCCATAGTAAGGATGCGCTTGCCAAAATTACTGGCGACTATTTGTAAGCAGACAAAGGATGGCACTGCCATGAGTTGGCTTGGTTTTGAGGTGTGTTACAACGAGTAACAAGGCATTCGTTGTTGGCCTGGGAATTGGAGGTTGTCTTCCTCATTTAGTTACCTTATTCATGCATGTGGAGCATAATCAGAACCACCAACACCCACACTTGGTGCTCCAAAAGGAACTGCCTCCAGAGGAGGGATGTGACGTGGGGAATTATCCAGGAGGAAACACTGGCAGAAAAACAACGGTGAGATCTGGTGGTTAGATGCACAAAGTTTATTGACAAGCCAAAGAGCCTGCACCCATCATCCATGGGAAAATGCCACCTTAGTTCCGAGGTAACATGAATGAGCAATTTAGGAAGCAAAAGGGTAACACAGACAAAAAAGGGACATGGGTCATTCCACCATTCTGCACTTTTTACTCTCTAATGGTGAGGGAAAGGGAGACTCTGACTTACTGGACAAGGAATGTATAAGAGAAGCAACAGGAAAATTATCTGGCATAGAAATGGTATTTTTGACTTCGGCTGTTTCAGAGTAACTGCCAGTAGCAATGTATCATCAAACTGATAAGTAGATCGTTGCCACAGGCAGGGTGACAGCCACACATCAAAGTGAAATGGTCAGGCTCATCACATGAGCTGTTTTTGAAGCTTGTGAGGGTCCTGTCATACGTGTAATTCTCTGTTTTGCTCCCTCCAAACCTAAGCCTCTGCTACTCTGTTCCCTCCATCCTGTCCTTCCTCGTGTCATTTTCCAGACATGCAGTCTGAAAGTACTAAGAAAAACTATTTTCTTCCAAAGACCTGAGGCACTTTGTACCAAAAGCCTCATTCAGCTGGGAGAGCAACTTCCCAGGGACACCAGAACACACAATGATTGTGCCTGCCTTTTATGCCACTTTGGTTTCTGTCCTTGGGTTGAGTTCTACAGCCCTCTATTGGGAGCAGCCTTCATCAGGGGTTTTTTCTTAAAAATCTTCAAAAAAAAAAACCCAAAGCAACCTGTGTTTCCTACTGGCTTGGGTTTAGCACTCAGGTGGTGTTAGGGATCCTGAGAAATAACCTCCTCGGCACTGACAGTTTGATCCATCTGAGCTTTGTACTGCTTTTCCTGCCTGTCGGGCTGAGCGGGGTGGTGGGTGGGATCTCAGAATCTGACAGACAGCTCTTCCCCATGCAGAGCTTCTGTCAGCAGCCAAGCACTGTGGTAGATAACTGTCCTGCTTTGTGTTTCCAACTGCCAGGGTTGCCTGTGAGACGTCAGGCACTGTGCTGCAACGAAGCCTGAAAGGAACAGGAAAGGTTCAGAGACCTGCTAGAGAAGATGATTCTTGTCCTCCTCACCAGAGGAACATTTTGAGATGCTGACGGCACAGTGACCTTACCAGTAACACAGGATCTTCGTAGCACTGTCTCTGTGCTTGGATGCCAGGGAAAATGTCCAGAACAGCCTTTTGTCTCAGCTCTTTGGACTCATGCCACAGTGATGGTTGCTTTCGGAATCCGAGATGCAGCTTTGCTTGTGTCTGAACCTGCAGCCACTTGAAGCTTACAGCTTCCGGATCTCATGTAACTCATGAGTGCCAGTTGATACTCCTTGTCCTGCAGCAAACCTGCATCAAATCCATTTCAAGTTCCTTCCTCACATAGCTTAAGGAGTGATTCGTGGCTATAATTTTGAAGAGAAGGCTGATCAAGAAAAGCCAGCATCTCTTCCTTATATTTTGTTGCTCCCATAGTTTCTCAGGGGAGGGAGGCGACGTGCGTGGAGAGAGGAGAGAAAGAGGGGTGGGGAGAGGAGGGAAAAGCCTGAGCACCCATAAAAGGGAGCAAGTTACATTGTCTGTACATGGAAAATACTTCAAGGAAACTAGAAACTTTGTTGGTAAGGTGCAATGTCTTTGTCTGGCTGCTAACATCTAAGAAGATGTTAACACAAAGACTTGAAGGTCAGCTTTAACATCTGACATTGGTCCTATGTGTAGCTCAAGGGGTGGGGAGCCTTATTGCCATCTTTATCTCTGCTTAAAATCTAAGTGACTAGATCTGTCAGCAAACATACCAAGTGTTGCTGTACGGGGAGAAACGTGTCTGGGAATGGTACGTCTTGTAGGGCTCAGCTGCTCTCAGCTTGGCCCGCTTTATCTTCCATAGCATCACAGCTTCTGAAGAGGACGAGTAAAGAAGAATCACAGCCTTCATCAGGTTTTGGATGGATCCAGTGCTGGCATCCCAGCCACTTGCCCCATCAGCACTTCTGGTGAAACCCCTGACAGCCTGTTTGGTAAGCTGGTGTGGAGGGCGGGTATGGTAAGGGGAAGTGGGCAGAACGTGTGGGAATAAGGAAGAGGTACAGCGCAGACCTTGGGAGCACCTTACCCTTTTTTACATAAAGACCTTCCTATCTGGTCTGCTAACCTTCCCCCACAAAAAAAAAAAAAAAACCCAACAAAGCAAACAAACAAAGAAAAGGATTTGTTAACCAAAATCTTTAAAACAGGTGAGTATTAATTCATTCTTCTCAGCCTCTGTGACACTGCCAAGGAGTCTGGAAAGGGAGAGGATGAGGATGTGGGGACTGGGAGGGATGCTCTTTTGCCCATCACATGGTCCCAGGATGACATTTATCAGTTGGTAAAGGAGGCAGATCTTTTTTATGCGTAACTCATTTGTGTTTTTTTCATTAGGAGAATGGCAGATCAGAAGCTGTCGTAGAATCCCCTCCACCTTAATCTTTCTTCCTTTTCCTCCTCGCCATCACGGTAGCAGTCCTGCCAGTCTCAGCATTCCTCAGTCACGGCTCAGGGTAGCAGTGCTGCTAGTCTCAGCATTCTTCAACCACAGCTCAGGAACGATGAGATGCAGAAACCTGGGGGTTTGCTTATGCCCCAAAAACAGGATAGACACTAGTGCCTGGTTGGTTGACTCCTTGCCCAACCTCCTGCCTCAACTCTCTTTGCTTTGTTATCTGAGTATCCTTCCTGCTCTTTGGCTCCATCGCAGCTTGTTCTTTCCTATCTCTGGGTCCCGTGATGTTACACCCTTCCAAACCCTTTTAGCTCCCCTTTTGTCCTCATTTCACTGGATCCTTACTCCTGGTTTCTCCACAGCTCCCAAGACTAGCTTGCTTGTTCAACTGGTCCAAGTTTTCCCCCACTCTGGGCCCTGCTTCCACTACTACTACCAGCCTCGAACCTTTTTTAACCCCGTGTACTCTGATTTTCAATCTAGTGGTGTTATTCAGCCAGTCAAGGTTCCTTTCTCCCTTTTCCACGCTTTCATTTTCCAATAACTCCTTCTGTCTTAACCAGTTTTAATATCCTTAGGCTCTCTCTGCTCTCATGTCTTCCCCACGCTTCCCTTCCCCAAGGGATTTGTTGTCGCCCTTGCATTTCCTGGCCCCTCCTTCACCCTGTCCGGATCCAGAGCAGCCAGCAGCGGCTGGGCGCTTGCTCTGGCAGCTCAGGCAGGGCAGCAGCTGCAGAAGACGGGTGCAGCCCTACAGCCCCGCAGCCCTACAACACGCACAGAGGCTATGGCAGCGGTCAGTGACGGCGGGTCTCTGAAACACTGCACGGCAGAAGTCTGGAGTGTCCCTACAGAGCCCGTGAGAACTGGATCTCTATGGGTTTTTTAAAAAACCTTATTGTTTATCAACATTTCATGCTGCTTTCTCCAGGGATTGTGAGCGGTGTAGCTCTGATGCGAGGACAGCTCTTCTTTGTAGGCTTACACTTCCTCCTCGGAAGCAGTTGGGCTGGAGTTGTTCATAGTAAAGGGCCGTTCTTTTTAACATGTGCTTTAACAGTCTAAACTCAAACGTTTTTCCCTACCTTTCCCCCCCCACACCCCCAAATAGTTTAAATGTTCAGGCTCAAGCCATATTTAAAAAGAAAAAGAAACATAAAAATTCAGATGTAGGCGGACGGCCAGCACGGAAAATTTCAGCTCCAGTCGTAAAAGTTAAAAGCACTGAACTGGTTTACAGCAGGAATGCCCAGACAGTTGAGCTCCGGCTCTGCTGTTAACTTTCTCCTTGCAAAAAACCCGCAGTTTGACCTTGTTGCTCCGGGGTCAGTCACATCGCTGTCCCTAGCATCAGGCAGCACTACAGCAAGTGCTTGCCATAGGTCAGGCCTTCTCAGAAGCTCTGTCTGAACTGTGAGGGAGATAGAGAAACGAGGCCTGATGGCTGGAAACGGCCGCTTCGCACACAAAGCCTGTGAAATTTCTCTGGGAAGAGAGGAAGGCAAACCTGAAACCGGGAGGTTTTTGCTCGGTGGTTTGTCTGCTAGCGGCGTCACCGGTGTAAATCAATCCATGTCTCGGCACACCTCTAAAGCCAGCTAATGTGGACAAACGTACAAGCCTCGCCTCTCAAGATGGGACACTTCGGAGTGGTATAATTAAATCTGGTGAGTTCTTATAGGATGAGGCACCTGTTCACTTGGTGCAGTCAATCTGAGAGGCTGCGGGCTGGCATGGCTCACCGCCCGGGATGCTAATGGCTCTCCCCTGCCCGCTTACAGCACGCGAGTACCGAGTGGCAGCTATTGCCCCTGCAGAAATACAGCTCCCGCTCCCCTGGGCAGCAGCCCAGCTGCAGCAGGTGCCCTTTGCTCTCTGAAAGGTTCAAGACAGGAAGGCAGCTCAGCCTAGGACCCGCTGCGGGGGCTAAGGAGGATGGGAGGAGAGGGAGGAGGGTGCAAAGGGGAGAGGAGGAAATGGCTGCTGGCAAGGCGAGCCCTGCAAATCGGGATGCCCTGGTGGGGTCTGAGCCACTGAGATCACACAGGGTTCCTCAGCTCAGACTTTCTCCTGCAGCTGTCATGCTGTGAAGTGCTGGACTTTGTACCGGAGCAGGTAGCAAGCACACACATCTTCTGCTCTGTCTCCAGGGCTGAGAGCGGAGCAACTTCTACCACAGTAGGTCCGTGGTGGACACCGGGAGGAGACGAGAGCACCTGAACTGCAATGGATTTCCACTGAGCATGTGCCCAAACCGCACATCTATCCAACTAAAGCCAGGCTTGGAGCAGTTTAGGTTCCTCCTTCTGCATTAGGCACTCTCAGTGTTTTACTTAACAGCTATAACGTTGATCTGAACAGATCATGTGAAGGTAGTAGAGTAGGGAACATACGTTGCAAGCGAAAGCTCTGTGCTGGCTCAGCCTGACGGGACCTCACACGGCCCTTCAGTCACTCTCTACAGAAAAGAAGCCAAAGACAGCTATTCCCCTGCGGACAAGGGCTGGAGACCAACTCAGTGGGTGCCAAGGTGCACAGAAACAGGAAAAACAGCAAGCGGCAAGGACAGTCAAAAGGACTCTGCTTCCACTGCTTCCTTCTCCGAGACCGTGGAGCACTGCACGCGTTTGCTTGCTTGCTTGCTTTCTAACCGCTGCTGGAAGATCACCCGCAAGCAAAATGTGTGACCGGTGGCATCCCCCAACCGCCTTGTGCCTGCCTGGCACACGCTTCCCCTGTTCTAACAGATCTGCCACAGGGGGACTCCCTGCGAAACGCTGACTCTGTGAAGGGGGCTCCTGCATCCGCAGCCACCAGACAAAGAGACCACACCTCACCAGTCCTGCCAGGGACAATGCAGCTGCCTACAGCCCGCGGCCGAAGGCTCCTTCTCCGGTTTCACCGGGAGGAGGCTGGATGGAAAGCCTTCCCCTTGAAGCAGCATCAGTGGGTTTCTCACTGGGGAAACGGCAGCCGGTTCCCGCCTTCCCTCACGGCTGCGTCCCAACTTGCCGCTGCTGCTGCAAAACCTCATCCCCGTGGGCATTCTGTGGTGACCTGACCAAACGGACGCAGGCGCCTTCGCTGCATCCCACCCTACGCAGCACCAAGGAAACTCCTTGCCCCCCTCGCCACTGTTTCCCAGCCCGTCTTGGTACTTAAAATCTCCCGAGCTGGTGGGAAACGAGTCTTTATTTTTTTGGTGCCTTTCCACACACCAACCTTTTACGCGTCGTTGCTTCAGCTTTTGGGTTTTACGCTCTCTGTGCCTCCCTCAGACATTGGGACGCTTCTTGCCGGCTCACAAGCAAGCGAGCGTGGCAAAGTGCTGAGCTGCGTTTGTGAGGATGGGTCATCACCGGCACGTCCAGCGCAGCCACCGAGCACCTCTGGAACGCGGCCGCCGGCGTCTAATAAACGCTAAATGCAACGGGGGCACAGAGCAGCGAGGGAGACAGCGCCAAAACCCCTATTCAGGAGCAAAGCACGCGAGCAGGGGCACGATGGGGAGTTATCTTCCATGGCAGGCAGACGCACGGTAGCGCGGACGTGAGCGGACAGCAAAGCTTTCCGCCAGGTCACCAAACCGTGGGCACATGGTGAACGCAGGCTGGGAGAGCGGGAGGCCTCGCGGACAGCCGCATGGCACCCGGCAAACTAGATCAGGGCTCAGAAAGGCCCAGCACGGGCAGTGGGGCAGGTTGTGGCACCGAGGTGGGCAGCGCCGCAGAGCTGGGGCAGCAGCGTGCCACCCGCCCGCCAGGCGAGGGTCAAGCTTGTGCAGTGGCTTGGGGCCAGGGCGAGGCGGCCCGGCGGTGGCGGCGTGGGGAGCGGGAAGGGGGTATGTGGCCAGTGAGGAACCCGGCCGAGCGGCAGCCGTACCGTGCTGTACTGTGCCGTGCCATGCTGTGCCGAGCCGAGCCGCGGGCTCCAGCCCACGGGGTCAGGCCTCAGCCGTGGATATTATGGGATGGCAAGGCCGGGGAAGAGTGTGTGTGTGTTGGGGGGGGGAGGGCAAGCGGTGAGTATTATGGGATGGCGAGGCCTTCTGCGGCGGGCGAGGGCGAGCCGCGACTATTATGGGATGGCGAGGCCTCCCGCGACCGGAGGGGGGCAGGTGGGTGGCAGGGAGTATTATGGGATGGCAGGCCCTCCTGCCGCTAGGGGAGTATTATGGGATGAGGATGCCCCATAAGGCGGGGGGGGGGGGGGGGGGGGGGGGTTAGGGGGTGGCTGGGGGTGGCGGGGGGGGGGGGGGGGGGGGAGTATTATGGGATGGCACTATTCCCAGCGCGTGTGACCGGGCGACTTATTATGGGATGGCTCTATACCTACGGCGGGCTGCCTCCCTGCGAAGTATTATGGGATGCAGCGGGCAGCGGGAGGAGGGAGGGAGTTATTATGGGATGCCGGTGCAGCCCGGGGCGGGGGCGGGGGATGGAGGGAGGCTGCATCCCCGGCCAAGCTTCCCGGCCGTGCCCGCTGGGACATCCCCCGGGGCGCCGCAGCCCCGCAGCCCCGCTGCTTCCCGTCCCGTCCCGTCCCGTCCCGTCCCGTCCCGTCCCGTCCCGTCCCGTCCCACCACGCGCCTGGAGGGCTGCTGGCAATGTGTCCCCCCCCTCCCCGTCCCGCTGGCCCCGGGGCCCCTCGCCCTGGCTCCCCCTCCCCTGCTTCTCAGCACTCATAACCAATAAAGCCGGCAGGGTATTATGGGATGGCTGCTCCACGCTGTGGGGATGGGGGGGGGGTGTGTGTGTGGGGNACACGGGGACGTGTGGCCGGGGGATGCAGCTGCGGCAGCACGTCGGGCACGGGTAGAGGCAGCAAACGCGGTGGGGGCTGCGGCCGCCCGCTTCACCTGGGGCTTACAGAAATCCTCCTCGGCTGGCTCCCCTCCTGGATGGGGAGGCTGCTGTCGGGCGCTCCCGCCTCCGCGGGCTTCTGCTTGCGCTCGCAGCGCATCGCGTTGCCTGTGTGGTTGAGGAAGGGAAGAAACAGCCCCTCCAGCCTGGGGCTCCAGAGCATCCCACTGACTTGCGATGTGAAAGGTGCTCAAACATTGGTCCCAAAGGTATCTAAGGGAAAAAAAAAAAAAAAAAACCAAACTTGCCGTGTAAGTGCCAACGTCGCAAAGCTATAAAGGAGGTGGCTGTTGAAAGAAATGTTCACGTGCCTGGCACAAAGCAGGGCCCGTCCCTGAATAGTTAATTTCAAAGGAGGACCTGATAACGTGATCGTTGGCTTCAAAGTTATCTGGCTGGTCGCTGCCTGTTAAAGCGCGAGAGGAATCCTCCCCCTGGCTCAAGCAGCTTTGCAAACCTCTGCCTGTTTCTGAGCCAAAGGTGACTTAGTAGGTACCACTATTGAGATCTGAGCCTCATATGGCCCTGTTCCCTCAAGCAAACCCACCTCCATCAGCTCAGCTCAGCAGCAATGAGGTTCAGACCCAAAAAAGATGGGGTATGCAGCCTCTCGGCTAATTTACACCGTTGCCTGTAGCACAGTTAATGCTGGGTGCAGCGTTGGAAACGCTTCTCCCAGATCCATCTGGAGGTAAGAGACGAAGGACTATTCTGTCCCAGACAGTTTTTTCAGTATTTCTGCTAACTGAGCTCTGGAGGAGATGTGCCTCAGTGATTTTTTTTTTTTTTTTGCCAGCATGCACCAGCTTTAATACAGGATGCAGAAACAGGTATCACAGAATCGTAATCAAGGCAGCTCAAACCAGTAGGCTGTAATTGCAGTCTCTTTGAGATCACTTGCTTCTTCTCTGACTGGATCCAACTGTTTGTTTAATGAAGAAAGGCGCAGGGCATCCCCATCCGAGGCACTTCAGGGAGATGGGAACCTAAAAATGATGACTAGTAAGCATCCTTAACTTTTGGGTATCGCTTCCAGCTTTCGTTATTCATTATATACAAAATTCTATGGTAAAAGGCTGGTAATGTTGCAAAGTCAAATTGTTACAACTGCAAACAACATTTGTTTCTTACATCTTATTGAGTGCCTCCATCTTCGGGGAGGGGGGGGAAGATGAAGATAAACATGGAAAATTCTAATGTGAAAGTCTGGTGTCTGGCAAAGTTCTGAGTAACTGACAACAGACTTGTGATGGAAAATATCAAATAACCTTAGCTCTAGGTGTCGGTATGAAGTAACGTCTGTGATGTTGGTTTTTTTAAAGCAAGCAAACTAGCAAAGCACAGGGAGATAGAGATCGACAGTTCAGATTTACAGGGGGCTAAGCAATCCCTAATCTTCTCTATCTCTCCCACCACCTCAGTTCTCTGCCGATAGTGCCGCCTCACACACCGTGCACGTCTGGCTGAGGCGGTGTGGCTGTGGCTGCGGGGCCGCCACGCTGTTCACCCTGCCCCCTCCTGCTCCTGGCCAAACAGGAGACGAGGCTCATGACGAGTGGAGAGTGAAGCCTGAACTGCCGTTCTTCTAACGGGAAGTAGATGCAGAGTCATGCTGGTATATGGGCAGTCCTCACCTAGGTGGCTATTAGAGAAACTGAATCCTCCATTGGCACTGGAATGTGGCTCTCAAAATAAAAAAGCAGCATGCATCGTGTGTTCAGTGGTTCTTGATCTTACTCTGGTTGTATACTCCCAAATTCTCTGCATGCAAATCTCTCTCTGCCTCTTGTTCCGGTGGCATCTGTTTGCTGCAGGAGCAGCTTCCTGGACATGAGAGAAGGGGCTCTTGTCTGTTCTCTCCATAAGACAAGGGGAGGATTTCTTGTGTCATTTTCTTCCATATCTGACACCAAAGCAAAGATACTTCCGTTGTGCTGAACAAATAAGCTCACGTTTCTCTACGAAAAAAACAACCAAAAAATAAAAAAAAGAGAGAAGGGAAGGGAAGGGAAGGGAAGGGAAGGGAAGGGAAGGGAAGGGAAGGGAAGGGAAGGGAAGGGAAGGGAAGGGAAGGGAAGGGAAGGGAAGGGAAGGGAAGGGAAGGGAAGGGAAGGGAAGGGAAGGGAAGGGAAGGGAAGGGAAGGGAAGGGAGAGCACGATGAATAAAGCAACAATGAAAATGTATCATATACTGTTTCCTTAGCTTGCCATGGAGGCTTTGCAGAAATCTGGAGGTGGAGAAGAGTACCTCGGGCAGAGCAAAGAGTTTGGTAGTGTTGGGAAAGACTTGCAGAATTCGAGACAATTGCTTCAGATAGTGTTGTGGACACAGGATTCTCACAAGATAGTTTAAAACGAGGGTGAGAGGGGTTGAAGAGATACAGACTCTGAGATAGTAACCAAATATTGAGTGAAAGTTTGGGCCCCTTTCTTACTAATTTCAAAGTAAAAAGTTACTTACCAGGGAGTTTGATAACACTCTCCTCTCAGAATGGGTTAAGGCAAAATTGTTTGCTTTCCCAAAGGAAAACAAAAGGCGAGGCTTCACAGAAACCCTGAAAACTTCAAAGTTACTTGGCAGAAGCTAGAAAACCTCACCTCAGAGCCATGGGAAGCTACCAATATGGTCAGGAGAGCCTACAGAGCTGCTGAGAAGAAAACACAATGCGAATGTGTCCATTCACATTAGCTGCAAATGATCAAAATGAGATTAAAGCACGGGGTGAAATCTACCTGCAGCCTCTGAGGAACAGCATCCCGTTTATGGATACATCGGATGATGCCAGTTTCACACTGATAGTGAAATATATTTTGTCATGTTACGAGTTGTATGTAATCTGACAAAACTAATATTACAGCCGGGCTAGAGCAACGCTGTGTCAGAGGAACAGCAAAAGCGAAGGAGAGTAGAACAGAAGTACATCTGTATCCCACAAGCCAGATGAAGCAATACAGCGGCAGCATCACCATGTCCAGCGTCTAAACCCATCGGCACTTCTGCTTTGGTGTTGGATGTGGAAGGAGTGCAATACAAAAAAAAATAAGCTGACAGATCATAAACTGACCTGTAAGATCATGCTGTCTGCAGCACCAGCAAGTCATGCTTATGGTTGTTATCTGTGTGCTACACTTCTAGCCTGGAAAGTCTTCCTTCTGGAGTCCCTCCCCCCACCACCCTTGCTTTGCAAACCAGGCAGCATTGAATGGAGGATTCTGGCCTAAGTGAAAAGGGCTACTAGGTTGAAATAGTGTAACGCTTTCCTCTTGGTACCCCTTAGAAACAGGTCTCTGTTGAAAGTGAAACCAAGACAGGGCTGCGGGCCTGATAAAAGCCTGGGCAGGAGACGCCACCTGAGAGGTGCAGGAAGAAGGGACTGGACTCTCTCCTGGGTCCCGAGGCTGAGACCTGAGGGACCTGAACCCTGAGGGACCGTGCACGAAACTACAGAAATCCTTCAGAGGCTGCGCCAGTGTGCTGCTGCGGGGATACGGAGCCCACTCCAGGCAGCTCTTCTCTGACACGAAGCCAGGCAGGGACGTGCAGAGGGTCCTCTGGTTACTTTTTGGGTTTCCCTAACGGGCACAGTGCCAGAGTGAGGGGGTATGGCAGGCATTGTTCCCTGACGGAAATGTGCTGAAGGGGGATGTTTGGGGTGTTGACACCCACCAGCAGGTAGGGAAGGTTCTGTTGCACACATCTTGCTGTGATTGTTTCCAAGGCAAGCACTACAAACTCAGAAGATTCAGTTAAACTGGTTTAAGTAGTCCAACCACAGTAAGGGAGGGCAGCTTCCAGGTTTGAAGCAGCCAAGCAGCTGGGAACCTACCTCATGGTGTCATCATCAAAGGAAAACATTTAAAAGTCTAATTAAAACGAACAAAAAAAAAAAAATCTATTTAATCTACTTGGCCCCCACAAACACTAAAAACACCTTAATCATAACCATTTCTGTCCTGCATGGATTTGTTTTTAGAGTGAAAATTTAAGGCTTCGACAGCTGAGAAACTTCAAGTTACAAAGAAAAAGGAGCCAGGGGTGAGATGGGGCAATTTGATGGGGCAAAAAAAAAAATATTCATGATAGAAATGTGTTCAGGTGTCATATAGAGAAAGAATTTGGGGAAGCAGTGTCTCGTTGGGGAGCCTGACACTTTAGTGGTCGACACACTGATGTACATATTGCCCGACTGGCAGCCAGCAGCCCTCTCCAGGTCGTGGCCCTGCCAGCAGGAGCCTGAGGGAGCACTGGTAGAGACAGCCCCAGTAACTCACTCCCTCAGTGGGGTCTTCACCAGTGTCACATCCCTCCCCCATGCTGGCAAATGACCGGAATAAAGAAGCGCACACAGAGTCTGGGTGTTATCAGTTGGGACCGGGCTGCTCAGCATGGGAATTTGGTGTGGCAGCCCACCTGGGTCCTATTAGGGAGGATTACGGCTGTCAGCACACAAAAGAGGGAATGAAAAGTCCTATGCGTCCACGTGCATTTGGCAGTGGCATTTACCCACTGTGTGGTTCTGTAGCATGGGATGTTCTGAAAGGTGTGATCCATGCAAAAGGATGGATAGGAGAGGAGCTGTGGAACAGCAGCGTGGCTTTTTCATACTGCTTTTCCTCCGTGGAGCCAAGGCAAAAAATAGTCTCAGGCGAAGATATACAGAGAGGGACAGCACATGTGTGTGTCTGGCGAGGGGCTGCAGGGTCAGCAGGATTCCTGTACGTGCCAAACGGTGAGTAGTGCAACAGCGTTTTGGGATGTACAGTCTAGTTTTAGGCAGAATGGATTTGCATGTGACGAGCAGCTCATGCTGCGGAGTGGCTGCACACACGCGTCCTCTCGAGCACATGGTGGTGAAGAGCACATGGCCAAGATGGTGGAGCTTGGCAGTATCTCAGCAGAGAGGCGCTGGAGCAAGGAGGTGGGCAGCCTGCGGTTGTGCATGCAGGTATAGGGGACAGTTTGCCAACAGTCAGAGGCAATGGGATGGTGTCACGGAGCACCTGTCTGCCCGGCGCATGAGTGGACATATTTTTGGTGTGGTCTGGCAGACAAAGCACGACTCACGTTACTGGATCTGTAACCAGCCCGTAACAGTAAATCCTCCACTTGTGTTCAGGCACCTCTCACTATGGTTGGGCTAAACATGCACGTGCACCACAGAGCGCAGGGCAGCGGGGGTGTGCATTTGCGGAGGAACCTGCGCCATCATTGTCACCCACACGTTTGCCAGGAGAGACAGACAGGACCGTGCCATTTTGTTGAGATTCATAGTGATAAGAAGCTGTGAAATGGGGGAAAGGCAGCATTACGGTTTGTGACTTGTTTCAATGGGAAGTTAATGATAACAGTTAGGCACGTGTAGCTGGGGCATGTCCTACACCTACGGACTGTTCACTGTCCCTGTGAAGTGACGGTAGGTCTCCTGGTCTACCCAGGTGCTAGGTACGGGGTGAGAGGGAGCAACGGGGTACGTGGAGACGCCGCGTATCCCTGGGGCACAGGTAGTTCTGTGGGTCCCACCAGTTGGAAGAGGAGGAAGCCTCGCGTTGCAGGCCCGCCCTTGCGGTGGGGAGGCAGCGGAAGTCACTGCGGGCTCCCCACACACACACTGGTGCTGGCGGTGACAGTGCTGCGGGGTGTCACAGCCTGGGGACGGGAAGCCTCGGAGGGGCCCTGTGGGCAGAGGGTGTGGGACGGGGCACGGCTGGCCGCAGCCCGCCGTGCGAGCGAAGGCCAGAATGTGCCACAGAGGCCGTGCGTCCCTTTGAGGGGTGCGGGGTGTGGGAAGGAAAGCCAGCGGGGCTCTCGGCACCCAGAGCGCGCCTCCGGCCACGGGAAGGTGTCGCCCGCTGCGGGCCGCCCGTGGCCTGTGTCAGCGGGCGGGCGGCGCTCAGGGGCCGGGCGATGCCAGAGCGCTGCGGGCTGTGCGCCTGGCCGCGTGCCCCGGGACCTTGACGGCGGCGCAGAAAGCCCGGGGCAGGGCGGCGGGCAGGTGGGGGCGAGCGGGGCAGGGCTGGAGCCGGGGTGGGCTGAAGGGCGGCGGCGGCGGCGGAGCCCTAAGGGCTGGAGGGGCGGGCGGCCGCGAGTATTATGGGATGCCTGGCTGGACGGTGGCTCCCGGCGACTATTATGGGATGCCTGCCTGGGCAAGCGGGGGGATGGGGATGGGGGGTGTGTGTGTGTGTGCGCGCGTTGCGCCTATTATGGGATGTGCGCCCAGGGTGTGACTATTATGGGATGTTCCGGGGGGCTACTCTAGTGTGGCCCCCTCCCCAGCGTGTCCGTGGCGGGACGGGCGGGCGGGGGGCGCCCTGCCCCGGCACGGGGGGTCCCGAGCGGGGGGGCGGCTATTATGGGATGCCGGAGCGAAGGGGGGGTGCGAGAGTGGGGACT
>WBNH01001728.1:0-138971 GCA_013401255.1 Urocolius indicus | reverse complement strand
GCAGTGAGTGAGGGGCCCAGCATCCATGTGTGATCTCCTCTGCCATCCCCAGGATGAGTTTTACATCATCCTTCCAGAATCTGGACTAGAGCTTTGTTTTGGGCTGTTCCTGTAGTCTCAAGGTCATTGTAAATCTTTTGCAGTCCTTTACCATCTGAGGCCTTTGGCAAATGCAAAGGAGTATCCTGTGTGTTCTGTAGTACAGCTCACAGACAGGCATGTTGAACAGCCCAAGGTCTGGGAAAGACCTTATGAAGAAGCTGTCCCAGAAGGAAAAAGAATTATTGGTAGCTGCTCAGAGATCCTGGTTGGCTGCCCAGTTCTCTATCCCCATATGGTAGATTCATCTCACACATATTTCTTGAGCTTGTTTATGGATTTAATGACCAGGAGATTTTAAAGTGCCACTGCACTAGGACAGATGATATCTATTGCCTTTGCAATGTCCAGAAGATCAGTTGCCCTCTTAGAGAAGGAGATTAAATGGGTTTGATATGATTTATTTTTGACAAGGGTGACTATTACTCACCTCCACATATCTTCTAGGTACCACTTTCCTTAATTGTTTTTCCAGGAATTAAAGCAGAGTCACAGGATCCCAGCAGAGACACAGGCCTTCTGGTCCCTATGCCTTTCCTGCTCCAAGCTTAAACTTCATACTCAAAGAACTGCCTTGAGACTGGACTGTGCTGCCATGGTGCCTGATGGTGCTGTCTCTGAAACCCATGAGAAGTGGATTCTTCCAATGTGTTTTCTCCAAAGCAGCCCTGTCCTTGCTTGTGCTCCTGTGCAGGGATGCATCAGGCTCCCACTGTGGGAGTTGTGACTATATCCATGGATTTTATCATAAGGAGGTACCCTCATAGTCTGGTCAGCTAGTAATGTGTGCTGCAGCACCTTGCTGGCTCTGCCTGCAGGAACTGCTCTCCTATGTGTGCTAGATGTTAGCTGGCAATAGTACACTGTGATCTAAACTTTACTGTAGCTACCCTACCAGATAAACATCAGTGTGGCCTCCCCTCCAGCCCTGGCAGGATGAGCTGACATGAAACTGCTCCTTAAGTGAAAGAAAAACCTGTGAAAGACTGTTGGAAAACACTTAGAAGAACTTTTGAGTCTACTCACATCCCAAATGCTACACAACCTAAAAACTTCAGAACTAATTAGATGGCCAGACAGTGTGAAGAGCCAGCACAAAGGCTGATGGAGAGAGCGGAGACACTTCCTTTTCCATAGCTACCCAGCACAGAGATAGTGTGAGGGCAGGGTGCAGCAGCCCAACTGCATTCCAGGGGTCATATTCATAGGCAAATGGTATCAGCAGCCCCCATTTCACTTCCCAAGTGGCTGTCCATACACTCAGACCTACTCAGGTCCCTGCTGCTCTGGGTTGGTGGCTCCCCAGTGCTAAGTGCTTAAGATAATTTGCTCCTTGTGGGGACATGAAGCACCAGAAGGAATGGAGTGAGGTCCCATGAATTGCAAGTCTTGCAAATCTTCCATGAAGCTGAAATTTCTCTGACTCTGCAGACTTGCTTTTTAACCTGATCTTGCCCCTTGACTCCATCTCCTGTTGGCTATTGCAAGTTTTGACTTCCTAAAGCTTATTCCCAGTCAATAATTGATAAATGCTCCCTTCTTCATTCCTCTTGAACAGAGTTTTCTCTCTTTTTTTTTTCCTCCTCTGCCAGGGAAACAGCTGCAACATGCACCCTTGACAGCTTTCCTTTTAACCTCATTTCCAGAGCTCTGCTTTTGTTGAACAATAAACCACGCACATCATTTGCTGTTCTTCTGTAAGTAACACCCTGTGATTCAGCTCAGATTGATTCCATTTCACGCTGGAGCAAGCTAGTTATTCCTGACTCTATTTTCTCATAAAGCCTAAATCACAATTTATCAAGGTTGAGCATTGTTTTAATTTGAAATAAAAGGGGAGAGGAGCCACTGCAAAAGGAGCAGGATCTACTCCAGGCAGGTGGTTGCTCTTGTCTCAGAGCTGCAGCTCTCATTTTTTCCTGCTGCTTGTTCACAAGGGTGGTGTTTTACATCAAAGGATGCTCCAAAGAAGAAACAGCAACCCAAGGTGTGACAGCAGGCACAGAGCTGAGATGTTTTGTGTTCATATTCTTTTGGGAGGTGCTGGCAGTGAACTTGATCTAAGTATGAAAAGGTAAATCACCCAGCCCTGAAGGCCAGAGGAGATGAGGGAGTCAGGGGAAATGGTTTCACAGACTGTTAGGACTCAGGTAGCAGATATGGAGGGGTGAACAGCAGTAGCTACACAAACTCATAGGATCTCCACAGCAAATGCCTACCATCAGGCCTGGGGACTGGGGCAGAAGGTATGCTGTCTGCTGGAGACCAAAGGTCATAGCACTGACTGCTCTTCAGGTCTCCTGAAGGATAAGGCAGCCCTTGCTTAGAGGTAGAGGAGCTATGTCAGATGGCACCAGGAAGCAGGGTGAGCCACACATCTGGTCACCCATCCTTAGGGTAGCAGTGATGGATCAGCCCTCAGAGCAATCTTGTCTGTGTAAAGACACTGGGGGTATCAGTGCTATAAGTGTTCCAGATAATAAACACCCTCCTGCAGCATCTGCTTGCACTCAGTGGGGCCTTGGTGTCTTGCAGGCTGTCAGGATGTCCTCTTGCTTTCCCCATCCATCATGAAGACACATGCTCTGCTCCTCCCAGGAGCCCATCCCTGGTGTGTGTGTTGTCCCCAGGCAAGAAGGGCCCTGCAAGAGCCAAGGGAAGCCCAGAGGAGGTTGCCACTGCTCCAGCACTGCAGGGGCTCAGCTTGCTGCCATGAATCACCCTCCTGCTGCCACTGGGCGTGTGGAGGGTGGATGTGATATACTGTGTGATGGAGGTGAAGCTCTATAACACAGGTAGGTGAGGGAGGTTAATGAAATGTTGCTAGAGGAAATCTAATGAAGGGAGAGTTGCCAGAAAGCAGTGATGTGTACCAGGAGACGTGCTGGTCAGCTATGATCATGAATCAAGGGCAGCAGACTCTCTCTTGAGGGCTATCCAGACACAGCAGTGCTGGATGGGTCTCCTAGTTCTCCACTCCAGTGAAGTGGAAATCTGGGGAAATTAGGGGAAATCTGAGAAGAAGGAGAAGGAATTTCCCTAGAGCTGTGCAGTCAAACAGCATCCCTCCCTCTCATCCTGTGCATGCTGCTCCTGGGTGCTGTGTCTGCAGATCTATCCCTCCCCCACTTGCAGTCTCCAGCCATTCCCTGGAGCTTCTGTCTTCAGAGTCTGCCATGGCTCTCCCTTCAGGGTCAGCACATGCTGACCAACCTCATCTGCTGAGCAGGGGCAGAGGCCCAGCACACAGCTGTCAGTAAAAAACCTGCTGGGCATCAGTAAAAGAGACAAAAAAGCTTGTGAGCAAAGAAGGAGCTTTGACTTATAGGGAAAGGCCCTGTAACCAGAGTATGTCTATATGCTGCCATATGCTGGAAGAGGAGGAATTGATAAACAATAGCATGATGGAGACCACTCCTGGGAAGAGAGTCATAAGGCTGTTTTTCTTCATACCCATGTGAAGGATGAGATTGCAAACAGACTTGAAACAAGGCAGGAGACACCCAGAGCTGCTCCGCTGTTTGCTAACTGCTCTCCTGCCACATGGTGCCATCCATACACGGGTTACTTCATGGAAGCAGAGGTTCTGCCAAAGAAAACAGAAACAGGTCTGTTTCTAGCATGTGTTACTACTTTGTGAACGGCATTTGTGGAGTTTTAGTGAAGACTTAGAGTTAACTACAGCAGTGGAGATCTGCAGAGCAACAGCCAGTGCCAGCAGAAGCTCCTGGTGAATCAGGAGGGGAATGGAGAAGCAGCTGGTGCGGTAGCTGTTAAAGACAGCAGTTCCTAGAATGACAATTTTACATAAAGTGCTGGCAAAGCAAGCAGGGAAAACTTGGAAGAGGGTGATGTACCACTAAGGGGACCAGGAACAGATCTTCTGCAAGAAGCAGCAGCGAGGGTTCAGTGCTGAGAGCCACAGGGTTTGATAGGTGCTCTGGGCACTGGTGAGAACATGGCTCCCTGGAAACAGCTGTAGGTTCCCTGTGGAACATGCAGTGAAAAATGTGAAGGAGCTGTGGAACTGGATGGAGACCCTCCCCATGCTGAGCTAGAAAAAACAGTTCAGGGAGGGTGTGGAGGCTCCTTCCTTGGAGAGCTTCAAGACCCACCTGGACACATGCCTGTGTGACCTGATCTAGGTGGGAGCTGCTTCTGCAGGGGGGATGGACTGGATGAGCTCTAAAGGTCCCTTCCAACCCCAACCATTCTATGATTCTATGATTTAGTAACCTACAGAGGTCTCTGGTTTACTGTTCAACATTTCCACCACAATACTGTTCAAGGGACACTATGAACTATATTTAAAACCATCAGCTTTGCAGTGAATGCACCCAGGAGGCTCCTGCCTCAGGGTCACTCACAGGCTGAATGAGATGTTCTTACAATTATTATGGTGGATTTCATGAGGATTAAACAGAAGCAGAGTTGGGAACAGGAAGGTTAAGATAAGCATTGAAAAAACATAGAAACATTGAATCATTTTGGTTGGAAAAGACCTTCAAGAGCCTCAAGTCCCAGCCCTCCCCTCACCCTGCCCAGCCCAGCACTGACCCCTGGCCCTCAGCACCTCAGCTCCACACCTTTGGGATCCCTCCAGAGCTGGGCACTCCCCCAGCTCCCTGGGCAGCCTGGCACAGTGTCTCACAATCCTTCCCATGAAAAAGTTCTTCATGTTACTCAATCCAAACCTCCAATATATAACCTAATTAGTGTTAGGAGGGTCTCAGCCATGTGAAGATGCTCTCTCTCACGTTGGGATGCTGCACACTTACCTGTGGGATGTATCAGTAGTTGCACATGTGGCTTCTGCATGACTCAGGCAAAGTCCCCATGTCTGTGTCTCATTCAGGAGGCACCGTGAGCTCTGGAGCAATGCTGAGGTGTGACCCTCTTCCCATTTCTCCAACAGACTCAGTCTCACCATCTTCAGCTTGCTCTTGGGAGCCCAGCTGGCAGGGCAAGGAGTTGCACTGGTGTCGTGCCTGTTTATTCAGTGAACGCTGGCCAAAGGGAACTGGTGACTCCTACAAGCTCTATAGGCAAAATGCTCATGCTAGGAGTGTTTTCTCCTCACATTCAATTCAGGTCTCTCTTGTTCAGATGAGTCATCTGGAAACCAACACAACCTGAAACACATGCAAAACCATCCCTGCATGAAGGGACAGTATCACTTGCCCAAGGCAGGAGCCTGTCCTGAAATGCTCTGGAGGCAATGTTGTACATACTTACTGAATCCACTCTCTTCTCCTAAATAAGAGATTTTTAGCCCCACAAGTTCCAGAAAGTCATAATTATAGCGAGGAAAAAAGGGTGGAAGTGGGGGGAGGCAGAAAAGAAAACAAACCCAAAAGCTGTTGAGTGTAGTTGGAGCTATTTCTTGCCAGGGCTGTTCTGGAGGATGCTATTTGCACCTGCAGACAAGTCCCATGCAGACATCATTTGCAAAACCAAGACACCCAGACTAGAAGTTTTTGCAAGTAAATATTTTTACTTCTTAAAAAAAAAAGAAAAAGCCACAAATGAAGCCAGCTGCAGAGAACCTTTTGTGAGCTGCAGAGGGCTGGGATCTGCTGGAGAATCTCATCCTTGAGGCTGCCAAAGGCACGTTTGTCAGTGCAAAGCTTCTGAAAAATGGCCATGATTGTGAGACTGATTTTTGATTCTGCCTTTCTCTGAAGCTGGATTGTTTGTATCTTTTTCTCCCCCATTTACTCTGCTAGTGGAAAGTGGGGGGTGTTTTTCCCCTCTTGGTTTTTTTTCCCCCCTAGTTTTCCCTTTTCCAAATCCTCCCTGCTGTGCTGTGGCAGAGTGACAACAGAGCTTTGCAAGTCCACAAAGCTGCCAGCCTGCCAGTGCTGGCAAAGCTCTTGCAGAAAACAGAACAATGGATAGAGAAATTTCAAACTGGGGAGGGGAACAAGCAATTCTGGGGACTTCAAAAAAAAAAAAAAAAAAAGCTTCTCCATTAAAAAAATCATCAATATCCTCCCACAGGAGATGTGAAGAATCTGGACATAGAATCATAGAATGATAGGGGTTGGAAGGGACCTTTAGAGCTTATCCAGTCCAACCCCCTGCAGAAGCAGCTCCCGCCTACATCAGGTCACACAGGAACATGTCCAAGTGGGTCCTGAAGACCTCCAAGGAAGAAGCCTCCACATCCTCCCTGGGCAGCCTGGGCCAGGGCTCCCTCACCTCGGCACCAAAGGAGTTTCTCCTTGTGTTTAAATGGAACTTTCTGTGTTCCAGCTTCTGTCCATTACCCTTCGTCCTGTCACTTGAGATAACAGAAAAAAACATCCACCTGACATCCTGACATCCACCCTTCAAGTACTTGTAAGTGCTAGCGAGGTTCTCCTTCAGAAGCGTCTTATCTCAGCCTTCTCCAGGCTGAACAGCCCCAGGTCCTGCAGCCTTTCGCCCTCACGCACATGTTCCAGTCCCCTCAGCATCTTGTTCGCCCTGCACTGGCCTCTCTCTTCTCAGTTTTGCAAGGAGCATGCCCTGATCTCCTTGGAGAGCATTACAGCAATCACTGACACTATTGCAGGTGTAGTGGAGCTGTTGGCTTTGTCAGAAATATCCAAGAGAGAGAGAGAGCAAGTAAAGACATTTTCCTGTTCATTGCTGCAGGCAGGGTGTGAAGCAGCAGCCCAGGAGTTCACAGCTTTGCTCCTCTTTAACTACTGTTAAGTGGAGGGAAGATGATAACCCTTGGTGTGAGGACCCACGGGGAGAAGCAATTAGCAGACACCCACTTGTGCTGTGTGCAGAGACTGGAAGCCTGTGTCTGTCTAAGTGTCCCAAAGGTCACAGCTTGATTTAATAAAGGTATCTGCTGAGCAAGGCAGCCTGATTTCCCATGCTAGAAAGCAGCATTTATTAGCTAGACCTCAGGGCTTTGTTAATGAGCTGGTAAATGTCTCACCTGGAGGCACACAGGGCTGAATCCTGCTTGATGGAGATGAGAGTTGTTCCCTGCTAACAAAAAGAAAGCAGTGTGTCTCAGGATGAGTCTGCAGTGCAGAAAGCTCTGCTCCCCTCTCTTCAGCCTGCTGTTCAGATCCGCAAGGAAGGCTGAGCAAAGCCAGAGCCTAGCAGGGTTCTTGAGCTGGAATACCACAGGGGGATTGTTGATAACCATCATCACCACAGCCAGCACTTCCCACAGGTGCCAAATCTGCCCTGGTTTTATCCAGCAGTAGTTGATGTGCTTTTGAAAATGAGTTCACTGCTTGTTTTGCTTCAGGGAGCAACGTGGAGCTGCTCCGAGCATCAACATCTGAGGGCCATGGGTTAGTGGTGGGCTTGGCAGTGTGAGGTGAGAGATTGGATTCTATGAGCTTAAAGGGCTTTTCCAATCAAAATGATCCTATGAGTCTATGGTTCTGTATGGGCCCAAGTCTTCCCTCTGCACGTGTCCTAGGACAGAGGCACCCTCCTCCCTCTCTGCCAGTGTTACCCCCAGCCCAGGCTGCTCCTGCTCCCACCTCAGGGTATGATTAACTCAGGTCTCTTTCAGCTCTAAGTCATCCCATTGAGCAGATGGGCAGGTGCTATGGGGCTTGTTTTCATTTCTTATCTTTCTCCAACAAGGTAGAAAAGAGCATTTCCCAATGTCCTTTTTTTTTTGCCTCACAGCTAACTCTGACAGCACAGAGGGTTATTACTCTCTTTATTTGTCTGAGATGTTATCATCTGTGGTGAGCCTTCACCTTTAGGACTGATGAACTGAGGCTTGCTCAGTAGGAAAGTCCCTGCTGTGCAGGGATGGTCCCTCTCCAGTGTGGTCAGGAGAGCCCAGAACCAGTCACTGCCTCTTCCCCTTCACCCACACTGCTCCTTATTTCACTCATCTCACAAGTCACAAATTCCCCAGCACCATCACACACAGAGTTGAAACTGCTGGCAAAGATCAAAGAGGACAGGAAGGTGGCAGGTAACTTCATTATTTTAGGAGTTGAAAGAGATGTTTACAGCTTCCAGAGTGAGGTTGTGCCTCTTAGGTAACATTCCCAGCACTTTCAACATTGTTGTTGTCATCTTCCACGATTCAACTTGTTCCCTTTTGATCCTTTTGTGCAATGGGATCAAAACAAAGCAGGCAAAGGTACAAAATCCAGGAGTATGTAGTCAGCACCCTGCTCAAAGATGTCCTTTTCCCACTGAGCTGGGGATAAACAGGCTAATAAAATGTGCAGACCATTAATGAGAAGGAAAACAGATCTCAAAGAGGCAACTAAATCATGGGGGTAGCTGTTGTGCATCCATTTGACTTGACACCCATGAGTGTGGAAGTGCTAAACTCCAGAGAGAAGTGAAAGCTGAATTTGAAGGATGGCTGGGAAACAGAGATGTTCCCTACAGATGCAGAGAGATGCTGAGCTTGATAAGTAGCTCAATTTCTCTCTACAGCCAAAGGAATCCAGATTGCCTTCTCCCACAAATCTTCATGCCTCCAGTGGAGCAGCTTCACTGCGATTACAGAAAGACATCAAAATAACAGCTAGTTTAAAAGGATCTGGTAAAGCTGTGAGAAGATCCCTGAAAGGCTTGGACTTAGACCAAGATAATTGACCGCAAAGTGCTTCCTCACTAAGGCTCTCTTCCCAGCATCAGCACTGGGGCACATCACATTGGACTGCACGTGTCTCATCCAAATGAACACTGTGTGTGTCATAATGGGATTTCAAAGGACTCTTTGCATGGTCTGCAAGGTTTTACCACTGTGTCTGGAGAGAAATATAGCAAGCAAGAAGAAGTACAAATGAAGGAGGGGGCAAGTAATGTCACATAGGAAAAAGTACTTGGGATGGATAGAGGATTGGACCTGATCTCTTCAGATCTAGTGCAGGGAAATGAAAAGGCATCTGAAGGGGCAGGTAAGAGGCTTCTGTTATGCTTTACTCTCCCTTATTTCCCACTCTGAGTGTCTGCATGGCTGTTCTAGGTAATGGCTCCAAGGGAGAGCTTAGCTGTACAGATGAGCAGAAGCAAATCAGTCAGCATTGTGGGAGACTGAGCAGGAGGTTTCTGGCTTAGCCTCTCAACAAGGTAGAGATGAATCTGAAGATGTGTCACAGCTGGGCTCTCCCTGGAGTGAATCCTTGGCTGCAGGTGAAGCTGTGACCAATATGCTCAAGAGATGACCAATTGACAGGCCACCCATGTGGAAGTGTCCAGACCATGACAGCACCTTCCCCACTGTTATCACAGTCACCAAGCCTTGCCCTGGGAAGTAGGTGCTAATAGAAAGTGTCTCTGAGGCCCACATCTCCAAACCTCAAGGATGTTCTTCAGAGTAAGGATTTCCTAACTCCAGGACACAGTTTTTTAATCACAGTGGTATCTACTCTGTCCTGTTCTCTGTCCTCAGAGCTGTATGTGACTTGCAAATGATCCTCATTCTTCCTCCTTTTTGCCTCAGCAGGTGTTTCCAGTGAGGGAACAAGGCTGCAGAAGGGAGAGCTAAAACAGTACAAGATGTGACACTTAAACAGGCAAAAAAAGAAGGAGAAAAAGAAGTTGTTCCAAATCTCTTTGCTCAGACAGCCCCATGTGATTACAGTATTTATCAGCCTCTGTCTCAACACTGAGCACTTCCAGCTTATAAAGAGTGACACATGCAGAGCACAAAATAACAGGGCTGCCAAAGGATCCTGAATAGAAACAAACCCCACAGCAGCTCAGGGAGTGGATTGAAAACACTCCAGGAGGCCATGCAGCTGTGCTGCTCAGAAAATGATGTGGCAGGGGCTGCAAAAAACACCTTCCTCCAGGGAATGGCCAACTTCACCACTTGCCAAAGGAGAAGAAGGTCTCTGCTCTGCTGTCTTGGGAGTGAAACTGGGTGGCTTTTGAATAAAACCAATACCTGGAGCAGGGGATCCTGCAGTGTTGTTACTAGTTAGTCTTCCTAGAGAAGAGAATGATAGTTGATGTCTAAAAGAGGGTAGATTCAGATTGGACATAAGGAATTTGTTGTGATGAGGTTGGTGAAACACTGGCAGAGAGTTGGTAAATGCCCCATCCCTGGAAACATTCAAGGCCAGGTTGAACAAGGATCTGAGCAACCTATCTAGTTGAAGATGTTCCTGCTGACTGCAAGAGGTGTTAGACTAGATGATCTTTAAAGGTCAAGCTATACGATTGCACAGCTTGGGTCTTCTGCTGTGGCCAGTTTGCATCTGCTCATTTGCAAGGGGCAGTGCATCAGCTCAGCCTATGCTCCAGAAAATTATAGACTGATAAAATGATAACATTCCCAGGAGAAAGCATCAGCACTGGGAGCAGGAGGGCTATGACTGTCACTTCACTCCCGCTCTGGGTCACCCTGGTGCTCCCCTCAGGTGTTACTGACGTTCCTCCTCCCCTCCTCCTCCTCCTCACGTGGCCCAGGGAATCCCTGGCATGACCCTCTTCCCTGTTAAATGCCAAGGAAAGCTTGCTTTCAAACCATTAGGCCTGGTCTAGAAGGATCCATCCAGGCTGAGGCTTGAGGCTCCAAAGCTGTCCATCCCCAGGTGTCAGTCTCAAGCCTGAGCTGCATCACTCACGTCTCAGGCTGCTCCAGGCCCAGCAACCATTGCTCTGGAGACATCAAACCACTTCAGAGAAGTGTTCAGGTGACTTAGGTAACACTGATGGGAAGCAGCTCTCCCTCTTTCTGCCCAGCCAGTCTTACCTGAGACTCTCTATGGACACTTTCCTGGTCATATTTGAGTTCCCAAGAAGTCTTCTATGATGTGCTGTCCCTCCTGGCCACTCACCACTGACAGCTCAGCAAACAGCCTGGGGGTTTCTATCCTGCCAAGTGTGACTTTCTGGGGAGGATTGTGGACTCACCCTAGAAATACCTGTGCAGGTGTGATTTACCCTCCCTATCCAGCTACTCAAACTATCTCCCAGCCACCTGATACCTGTTTCCCACTTGCTGTATATGGCCTTTCAAGAGCAGGAGATAGATTCCTATTGTGTGGTTAAAAGCATCTTTATGTTGCCATAATAAAGCAGCCAGGGTTACTGGAATTGCTGCTTTAACAATGAAAGCAGCTTCACCCTAAAACTTATATTCCCCTTCATGAAGATCTGTCTGCTCCAGTACAAAAAGCCCTGAAATAATGAGCAGCAATGTGTTTGCTGATCACATTCTTCACTCCCTGAGAGCAGCTGTTGCTTGGAGCAACCCTGTCTGTTCTGAAGGAATGGAGGGAACAGCTTTTTGCCCTGATGGCTTGGAGTCAGTAAATACTGAGAAACAGGCAGGCTGCTGAAAGTTTGCCCATCCTGAAGCTCTGTTAGCAGTCAGGGCTGAAGCAGAATCACAGGTCATACCTGTGCAGGTGGGGGTACCCCTGAGACCTGCAACAACGAGGAGAGCAGGTGGGACCTTCTTGTGCATTAGAAAGGTTTGTATCTCTCTGATGCTGGATGGGTTGTTCTCAAAGGCTTTGTGGAGTGTACTGGACAAGTGGGAAGTGGCTGAAGTTCAAGCAGAGACCTTTTCCTGATGAGGGTTCAGGAATCTCAGCCAGCAGAATCAAAGCAGCAATTGTTGTGTCCTTGTATTTCTTGGGATTGTGGCTTACCACACCCAATACAACTTGATTTGCCTGCCACATCTTCAATACTTAACATTTCCAGGGCCCTAAACAGAACTTTCTCACCTGCCATATCAGAGGCAGCACCCAGGGTGGAACTGTGCGGATTTCACCTCTGGTGTGTGTTCAGGCAGAAAGAACCAACTAAAAGAGCATCAGCCCAAAGGGGAAATGAAACAATCCACCACCTGACATTGCTGCATCCATTTGTCACTCTCCATCCTCCTACCACACCTGCAGTAGCTGAAGGTCTGGAATACAGAAGTGTCCTGAAGCCCTCTTGGAGCTGTCTCTGTCACCTGCTGACTGTCCTGGGCAGACCTGGGGCTCTACCCATCTAATAAACCTGGTCATTAGAGTGCACCCATCTCTCTGCAAACCCCATAATGACACACCTAAAAACGTGCATTCAGCATTCCCTCATGATTAGGTGCCTTTCATAGGGAATGGTGATATTCAGGTAATTAACACAGGTAACTCCTTTACTCAGCTATGACACACCTCCTGGCAAACTGTGCTCTGTGTTTCTTGAGACACAGACACCCTCTGCCTCATTCCCTCTTGATGTACAAGACCTGCACAGGACCTGGTTATCAGGGCCCAGGGACAGCTGGAAGACCAGCAGCAGGCAAGGAATCACAGCCCCTGCCATGCTGGCAGTAGGGAGAGGAGATGACATGTCCCTGCCTACCTACCCATTTCTCATCCTCACCACTGCATCTTCACAGCCCATCTGGTCTTTTCTGCATGTCAAAACCTTCCACTAGGCCAATGCTCCTGTGAAGAAGGAGCTGTGCATGATGAGGAGAATGAGCTCCATCTCTTATTAATCCTCTTTAGTTAACCACCCTGGTCCTTGCCCTCCCTCTATGAATTCCCATGTTCCTACTCCAAACTCGGATGGAAGGTCAACACCTCAAGTCCAGGAGACAGCAGAGGCAGATGGATTCAGGACAGTGCTTGACCTCCAAGGCCTTGTCTCAGGGCAAGGGTTGCTCTTATGCTAGGGAAGAGAAATGAGAAACAGCTTCAGCAGACCTTCCAAAATGGGTTTTAAAAGATCCACTCTCAACTTTGTGTCAAGGCAAGAGGGAGACAAACAATCTGTCTGGGCATTGGCTTATAAAGGGATTTAACTGACCATGGCTCAGCAGAGAACCCAAGCATAAAGCAGGAAAGGCCGGTGAAATGCTCTGAACTGAAATGTCTTCTGTCAGCATTGATTTGGAGAACTGAGCCCTGAGAGATGTATCCTTGTGAAAGCATCACTGAAATGAGTGAGTCCTTCCAAGGCCCAGCTGAAAGCTTCACTTTTAATGGAAAAAGTATCTTGTTACTTACTAATCAAAACCAACAGGAAAAGCACAAGTGAAGGACATTTAGATGTAAACTTTGGCCTAGGAAACACGAGGTTCTTCTTCAGCTTTTTAATTTCTTCATGGCAAAGACAGAAAGAAAACACCTTGGTTAAAGTACAGTTCCATTCAATTCTTGTTCTTTCACAACCCAATTTCTTATAGAAACAAAATTCCCTGAAAAAAATGTCCAAATGGATTGAAGAGGACACTTACTTTTTGTTCTACGAGCTGTGGGTAGAAGGCATCTATTTAGAATTCAAAGAAATAAAGAGCATTTCTATTTCTTCAGTGGCCAGGGCAAACCTGAGACTTGAAGCTTCCATGGGAGAGCAAAGCAATGCAGCCCACTGGCCTCCTGGAGCATCACAAGCCCTTTTGCATGGCAAATAACCCAGGGAATGTGGCATCTTTGTTGCCACCAGGTAGCTTTTATAGATTATGCAATCATTGCAGTTAGAAAAGTCCCTGAAGCTGCTGCAGTCCCAGCCCTGCCCTCACCCTGCCCAGCCCAGCACTGACCCACAGCCCTCAGCACCTCAGCCCCACGGCTTTGGGATCCCTCCAGGGCTGGGCACTGCCCCAGCTCCCTGGGCAGCCTGGCAAAGGGGCTGACACCCCTCTCAGGGAAACAGTCCTGCCTCAGCTCCAATCTCAACCTCCCCTGGGGCAGCTTGAGGTTCTTGCCTCTTGTCCTGTCACTTGTTACCTGGGAGAAATGACAGCCCCTCACCTCATAGAATATGACTGAAGATCACTCACTTGAGACCAAAGTCAGATCCCCTATTCTTCCTGGCCAGTATTTGTCTTCACAGAAAGGTTGCCTGAACCTTTCCTTTTCTGAGGACACACAGGGGCAGTGAACCTTCAGCCCAGCCTCTTGGCTATCTGCAGCTGGACCTCACCAGTGTGCAGGCTCCTTTGCTGAAGAACAGTCAGACCTAGCAAAACTCTTCTGAAGTGCCACAAAATGCTCAATGCCCACAGATCAAATCCCCACAACCTAACTAGAAAGGGCATGCACTGAAAGATGCTATTTTCTAGTCTCAGCCTTCATTTCCTTCCTGCTCCCATTAGCTCAGAGCCCCGTGTCTCACTTCAAGCTAATGATGCCCAGTCACCTCCTTCTCTCCCTGCTCACGGTCAACATTGACATTGCCACCCTGCACCTCCTTCCATTTAGGAAAAGCAGAATTACAGCAGAGATTTGTGTTGCTTTCACAAAAGCAGGGTGTTTCTTTTTTTTCCAGGCAGCCTATTAAGCAGAGAGCTGAGTTTCATGCTAATTTTCTTTGTAATAAAGAACAAATGGGCCAGAGTTGCCCAGAGAGAAGCTGAGGAGCTGCTCTGAAACGAGCAGGAGCAGAGCCACGAGCAGCACAGCCCTGCTGTGTTATTATGTTTGGAGGGTGAATAACTCCTACAAATCATTTGTATACATTGTCTAAATGGAATGAGCAGGGAACAATTTGAAGCAGGGAAGCATTAAAGCAAGTGAAGGATACACTCCAGCACTCGGTTTTGCTCAGCTGAAACTCCTTTCCTTTGTTTGCTGCCCTTGTTAGACAAATGATGCCTTGGTTAAACTTAAAAGATGAGGGTGATTAGAAAAGCCAAATATAAACTAACACAGAATAGAAACCACTATTCATAGGCACAGGGAGCAGAAGCTTTACATAATTTCCATGGTGTGTCATGCATTTCTAGGAAGGAGGAAAAGAAACAGCTGATGGGGAAAACATCCTGAGAGATTTTTATGCTCACAAGGTAGCCTTAAATGAGAAGAAAGTTGCTTAGGAAAACAACCCTTGCAAAGTTATTTGGGCCTAAAGTTCCAGATAGGGAACCCTCATAGGGTTTGCAGGTAGTGCTGAATCAGGGCAGAGGAGGCAAAACATTTGCACAGGAGCTATGCAGAGAAATAAGCACTTCTGGCTTGCAGCATGCCCCTGCCAGGCTGCAGGAGAGGATTTGTCCCTCCCCTAGACCCTGCTCTGCCTCCAGCGTGGGCAACCAGGCTGCTGGGCATGTAGAGCAGGGAGCAGTTGGTGGGGATAAGAGCATCCTGCCTACCTCACTACATGAGGCTGAGTTATGGCTTTAGCCCAGAGGCAGGGACAGTGTGTCTTCTGTCCAGAGGCTAAACATGCATAAAAAGAGAGAAGGGGACAAATGGATTCATTTGGAATGCCCACCAAGCTCTTTTAGGAATGACATGGAGGTGGGTAGCTGCACAAAGCCCTGCTGATGACACACCACAAAAACACAGAGGAGGGCTCATGTCAAACCCACAGCAGACAGGACTGGAAGGGTCTGTCTCTGGGTGACCTCAAGGAGGGAGAACATGGCATTGCTTTTTTCTCTGCCTGCTTGAGCCTGCAAGACTCACTTGAGATTTTGAAGTCAAACATTAGAGCCATCCGAGCTCAAATGGGACAGAAAGAGCCCTCACAACAGATATACCAACCTGCAAAGCCAGGAAGCAGTGGTTGCTCCTTGCCTCTAGTGCTGCACGGTGGCAGCAGCACAGGCAGGGAACTGCCCAGGCAGCAGGAGCTGGGGCTGTCCCTTTAAGCCGAGTTTCAAGTCTGGTGCCAAATGCTTGCTCCTGGTTTTCATTTATTTATTTATGCTTTTAATTCTCTCCTAGATACTGGGAAACATATTTGCATTTCATTAAAATGTATTTCCCCCACTTAGTTCTGCATTCTTTGCTGGCAAACCTTCCCTTTTTGTCATTTTCCCTAGGCCTGGAGCAGCCCCAACGTGTTGCAGCTGTTTTGCCTGAACAACCACTTGAACCTCAGCATTGTGCTACTTGCTGTTCCTGAATCAATGCAAGCACCTGACAAGGCTCAGGCCCTCAGTGGCTCTCTGAGAGTAGAGGAATCATCAGCTGCTACAAGTTGTTGCACCCTAAGAGGGTAAAAAGAGCAACCACAGCCATTCAAGGGTCCCAAGGCATGGGTATGAATGCAGATCCAGGAGTCAGACCTTTGCAAAATGGGCTGAGGATGTGATTCAGCAGCGATTGGGCACACATCTGCCATCAGTATAGGACCAGGCTGAGCTTTTCTCTCTGCTGTGAGTAGCTTGGCTAGCACAACTAACTGTTGGCACCCATTTCACTGTAGCCAAGTGCCAGTCCAAGCTCAGCTGCAGCATCTGAGGAGATCCAAAGTCTCCAAGTTTCACTTCCTACTCAGCATTGCCCCTGCTGATACACATCCCTCCAGCTGTGATGGGCCTTGGCCAGAGGAACAGCCTCTCTGTCAGCATAGAAATGACATCTCCTTAATAATGCACCATGTCCCCATCCTTCCAGCCCACCCATAGATAGTGTCATGAGCTCATTCTTTGGCACTGCCTCTAACAAACCTGCTCCTCATCCTTCTGCCCTGGGAGTGCTGGTGTTCACCTCCTTCCCCAGCTGTATGACACCTTTTCTCCCTCACAAAGGAATGGATATCTCTCTCCCTGACTGTCTCTTAGTGCTCTCTATTCACTGACTTTTCCTGCCAAACAGATTTGAAAGCTGTCTTGAGTCTCACTATAGACCAACTCTCTACTCCTAGCCACCAAACAAGTCACCTTCTCCTGGCCACCAAACAAGTGACCTTCTCCCAGGAGCAGAGGCTTTTCCACTGCCAGTCTCACCCAATTACATCTCTGCTCAAGTATCATCCATATTTAACTATAAGAGCTCTTATGAAAGCTCTGTGCCCTCCTCAGCTGAGATGTCCTGTTCTGCATTGCTCACCCAGCCATAAAAAGGGCTCTCTGAGGTTGGATCTTGGCACCAAGAGAGTGAAACTCAGCCTTTCTGTTTTTTAGTGGAAGAAGGTCTATCAAGTGATCTATAAGACCTTAAAAGACATCTCTACACCCCCCCAAATGCTTTTTCTTCCAGAGGTATATTTAAGATCATGAGATGAAAGGCACTAGAAATGCAACACATCATTAATATTTAAGTCAGATTTGCAGAAAGATACATTTAAGCATTGTAGAAATTAACTGGATAAAGAGAACCATTTCCTACAGAAAAGAGCTTCAGTTGATTCAAACACTTCATTGCAGAAACACTCTCCCTCAGCCCTGTATCCCACAGATCTTTAGTCCCACAGGAAAACAAAGCGTGCTTCTGAAGTCATGACAGCAGAGAGCAGGTTTGGGCTACTCTACACATCACAAAGCACATCTGGGTCAAAGTTCCAGCTCTGTCTCTTTGACTATCATGTCATGACTTCCGTGTAGTCTGGTTTCACTGCCCTGTGTCAGAGACCAGCACCGTGCTTGGAGGAACATCCAAACAACTTCTCCTTCCTGAGGAAAAGGGGGAAGGGATGTGAATTGCAACCCCAGACAACTCAGACAAGTAGTGAGGCTCCTGAATGGTGGCTCTGCCCAGGAAGGAGCCCACCATGGCTTGGAGTCAACCACCAAGCCCCTGAGGACCTGGAGGGGTGGCATCTCCATTGAACAGGATGTCACCAACTCCATCAGCAGAATACAAATCAACCCTCTCTTTTCTTCTTGGTAATTTGTTTCTGCACAGAATAAATTGAATATGTAATTTCATTTTCCCTCTCAGCACATTAACAACCTTGGAATTGTTGGGATTCACAATGAAGACAACAAACAAGTAATTACTGACAAACTGATATCGCTGTTGAGAAGAGAATGCAATTGATTTCAATTCTCCTCAGCCCTGTTTACTCTCCCATTGCATTGGGCATAATAAAGTGTTACAGTAGATTGTGTTGGGTTGTAAAGTAGTTCCTATCAGACATCGCAAACTGCCTCCTTATTAGTGAACATGCCTGCAGCATTATCACAGAATCCCAGGATGGTGGGGGTGGGAAGGGCCCTGCAGAGCTCATCCAGCCCCAGCCCCTGCTACAGCAGGTTCCCCTCCAGCAGGGGCACAGGAACGTGTCCAGCTGGGGTTGGAAACCTCCCGAGAAGAGAAGGAGCCTTCACACCCTCCCTGGGCAGCCTGGGCCAGGGCTCCCTCACCTCAGCACCAAAGGACTTGCTCCTCCTGTGCCACCGGAGCTGCCTGTGCTCCAGCCTGTGCCTGTTACCCCTTGTCCTGGCACTGGCCACCACACAACGAACACTGGCCCCATCCTCTCCACACCCACCCTTTAGGGATTGAACAGCATTGATAAGGGCCCCTCTCAGCCTTCTCCAGGCTGAACAGCCCCAGGTCATGCAGCCTTTCCTCCTCACACACATGTTCCATCCCCTCAGCATCTTGGTGTCCCTGCATTGTTCTCTCTCCAGCAGTTCTCTGTCTCTCTTGAGCTGAGGAGCCCAGAACTTAACACAGAACTCCAGATGAGGCCTCAGCAGGGCAGAGCAGAGCAAAAGGGGAGCAGAACCTCCCTTTACCCGCTATCCACATTCTTCTTGATGCCCTCAGGCTGCCATTGGCTTCTTGCCCATGAGGGCATGTTGCTGCTCATGTTTATTTGCTGCCCACCAGCACTCCCAGATCCCTCTTCTTCCCATAAGCTTTTCCCTTACTACCGTCACTTGTTGAGCAGCATGCTTTTTGTTAGATCTCCCCTCAGCCTCTTCTTCACTAGAAGAACTTCTTCCCTGTCCAAGCAAATTGCTGTCAAAGAGGAGCTGCCAATGCCGTAAATCACAACATCCCAATGAAACCACTACAAGCAAAATGGCACAGACTCCCCAGGTGTGACCTCTGGGCCCTGACCCTGGAGCTGGAAAGTTCAGGAGGTCAAGTTTGCCCTGTGTCCACATTGTGCCTCCATCCTGCCTGGCTTGCATTGCCAGGGAGGATGTGCTACCCATTCTGGAGGCTGAGGGATGCTCAGGAGTTTGCTGCATACAGCTGCAGAGAGCTTTATGCTCCTTCTTCACAAGCTCCCTGAGAACACACCTCCAAGCCTGATGTTAGAAATCCCTCCTGTCACAGTTTTCTTTGCCTCATCACAATTTCTGAGTCTGTCTCCTAAGAAGCTTCTGAAAGAACCTCTTGCAACATCTTTGAAATGGGGCTTTATCCATGTTCCTGTTGTTTTCTCCCTTCCCTTCTATTGAATTTGAACACTCTGCATTCAATGAGGCCCTGGTGTCATGTGCAAAGCCCACCAGCTCTCCAAATAATCTTTCAGAGGATAATTAATTATTAAAGAAAGCCTAAATTGTGAATGATCATTAAAGGAGGCATTGTCTCACCTTAATTATCTTTGCAGAGGTTTCTCTGGTCTTTCTGAGTTTGGTAAGAAAATTGCTTAAGCACTGCTAGATAACTAAGTAATTCCCCAATTAATATAACTAATGTTTACCCAGAGATGACTCCTTCTTTTAGCAAGCAATTGCAGCATGAAGTGAGCTTGTTCACCTCATATATTAAGTATCTCTCTCACAGGACACAGATACAGTGATTTTATTCTCCAAATATTCATCTTTATTACAAACTATTCCCAAATTAACGTGTTTGAAGAGGTTTCTCATCTGGTACAGAATGCAGTTTTTGCAACACCGAGGGAAAAGATATTATCATCTCATTAAGCACCAAAATGATCCAATAGAACTGCTTGGTATCTCCTTGGAAACATTTTCTTCCTTTGAATTCCCAAAGAACATGAAAAAATGGAGTGTGCAAGGTGTTACTGAGAAATTAAACCTCTTCAGAGACAGACTCTGCAGTCCTTCATGAGCAGGTTTAGATGGAAGCACTGGGATCTTTGTGCAAAGAGAGGCATCTCACAGCACTCTAATTCTCACCCAAGTTCTTCGTTTCCTCCCACCTCTTGCAAGGGAATGCCTGCTAAAACATAATTCTTGTAGGGTCTGTCATCTGTAGCAGAGTCTTTTCCACTTCAGCAGCTGCTTTGTACCCAGGGTGTTGTGGCCTGTTTATAGGTGAGGTTATGCTGGCCAGGTTTTTCTGTTTGATCAAGTATCCTCAGTCCCAGGCTGACAATCTGTTCTCAGTTTAGAACATGTCATTAAAAAAAGCTTTTTCCACTCTTCCTTAGGCAGCATGATGCCAATGCCAATACCTTGACCATGCCTCAGTGCCAACACTTGGATGTCTCCTGCAACCTGCTGCAGCGGAGCAGGCTCCTGGCTGAGTTGAGAGGGGAGGCAGAGCCTAGCTACCAGCTGCCCTGGCACCCTAAAGCCAGCAGAAGGATGTGTCTACTCAGTCTGAGAGACCTAATGCTTCATCATCTACCTCACAGCCTCTGGGTCATGATGGACTCAGCAAACCCTTGAGTGTCCTTGGTCCACCCAGGCTGCCTGCAGCCACCCAGAGCTAAGCTGTCTCAACAGCCAGTGTGGAGAGAGTGGCCTGTCTCAAGGGTGACCCATCTTATCTACCTCCCCATTTGCCATAAGACACCATCCCAGGAGCAGTCTTGCCTCCTTCCAGGAGACCTCTGAAGAGATTTAGACTTTGAGCCCTGCCTTTTCAAGTGCTAAATTTGGGTGAATGGACCTCACTCTCTGTATACTGCATGTATGAAATGTTTTTAAAAGCCCCTTTTTAAGCTGTTAAAATACAAATGAAATGATGCCACATAACCCTGAGGTGTGATTATGATCTGTCACATTTAAATCCAAAATTCACAGCAAATTCTTCCAGCCAAAGAGTTGAGGAGTCAGTCAAGTGACTTACTAGTGCAGGTCAAGAAGGAAGGAGGGCTGAGAACATCAAGTTTTCATGATACTGCCCAGAGCAGACAAAGTTGGCACCATTTATCAAGCAAATTCCTCTGCAGAAGAATGTAGGTGTCCAAGGATGACTTCTGCTAGCTCTCAAGATGTGGAGAACACAGTAACCAGAGGCTGACTGCTTGCACAGCTTTGTAAACAATCCAGCAATTGTTTGATAAATCTATTTTAAATGCAGACCAAGCTGAGATAGATTTTTTTCCCCCCTCCTGTATCTGGTTGATTTAAAGTCCATTTACTGCTACTAGTTTAATGTATTTAGATTGAATTTTAATTTGCATTCAAGTGAGCTTGACACAAACCATCAATTAAAGATGCACAATTTAAGGTGAATAAAATCTCCAACTAAAAATCTCACTAAAGGTACCTTAAGCTCTATAACTGCTTAAATAAATCCACATCAAGGAAACATTTCCTTCTTGGTAGTAGCATGAAGACTGAAGGATGGTATTTATTCACATAGAAGACTGCAGGGTGGTATTTATTAACACACAAGACTGCAAGGTGGTAATTTATTAACATACCGTAAAAGTTATTGACTTGGGAGGGACAGAAATGAATCATTATTCATGAAGACAAGCACCTCCAATCCTTCTCACTGCAAATGACTTTCTTAATCTCTGTTGTGTAGAGGCAACTGTCTCACTGAGATGCTGGGACATGCTGCTTCATCTCAGCATCTTCAGTTGATGAAGAATTTCTCCTTCTCCTCACAATTTCCTCCTTCTTCTGTTTCACTCAGCTTCTTTACCTTCACGTCAGCCCCCAACATGGCATGGGAAGGAGGTTAAAGTAGAGAAGTGTACATGAAAGAAAGACAACAGAGGAAAGGCTGGGGAGAGAGGAGCACAGAGAAGCTGAGGCTACAAGTACAGCTGATGCTCTTCAGTAACACTGCAGATAACTGGAAGGAATTCAAGTAAAAGCTTGTCTTTTCATGAAGATTAATGGAGCTACTTGAAAAATGAGCAAACCATGACTATGTTAGTTGAAGAAGAGCAGCATGAAAGAGAAGTGTCATGTGAGCAACTGGAAAGATCAGAAAGATTGCAAAGAGCAGGCTTTGGAGTCAGCCCCATGTTTATGGGGTTCTCAATTTCAGATTCAATGGGGATCCAACCCTATAAAACTGGGTCCTCACTTGGGTTTAACAAAACTGCTCCAGTTTCCTGGTTGCAAGACAGTGTCAGGTTGTCTTAATGGCTTGGGTGTGAAAGGCAATGAAGCTGCAGGCGAATGAGTGATCAAAATGCAAGGGATGTGCAGAGGAAAATCAAAAGAGCATATTGCAAGGATAGGACAGCAGCAACCAATCAGAGAAACACGTGAGAAGCTGAAGAAGGGATTGGACATGTGATTTTCTTCAAAAGAAGAGGAAAGAGCAACACAGGCTGTGCCAAATTTTAGACAGAGGCACAATACTTGGAGAAAACCTCACAGTTCCTTTACAAAAGCCTGAAGGAATGAAAATATCAAAGCAGAAAGAAATCACAAAGGAGGTAGGAAGAAACAAAATTGCATGCAGTAACCTTTCCAGCTGTAGCTGTGTCCAGCAATGTGGTCATCATGCTGAACAGGCCTTACATCTTTACTTTCCATTCCAGTACTGCAGGACCTCCCACTGCATCTGAAAGTGCCAAAAGCCATGGAGGAAAAAACTTGGTCAGGCTGAAGGGATCTCAAATTCAGATTAGACAAGGAGAACATCATTTCTACTGAGGGACTCTATGAGCTGACTTAGAGGTAAAACAAAACCTGTGGAGGATGGTTTTGGTAATTGTTTTGGGAAGCAGAATGCTCATTTCAAGGCTGAGAATGTTTACAGAGTGTGGGATTCATGTCACCTCGTTGTAGAAAACAACATCTGAGCTAGTCACCCTCGACTCCCTTGACAAGCCAGAGAGAGAACAGGCACTTTCTGGAGTGTGATTCATCTGCCCCAACATAGACACCTACCTAAGGATGAGACGAATGTACATTCAAATACCTAGAGCTTCTGTCAACTAAAAAGAGAATCTGGACTATCTCAGAAGTAAATATTTGCATTGAAGACATCTCAGTCTGTTGGATGAATCCTGCCCTGAGTATCTCAAACAGAAATTACACTGCTAAGGACATAACCTCGCACAGCAAGAAAGAAAACAGGGAGATGAAGAGACAGCAGAGCTAAGGAAAAATATGATCATGACAAAGGAGAAGTTGAATTCCTGGGAAGGAGACAAATACTACAAAGGCAATGCAATCCAGTTTTTGATATCACTTTGAACCAGGTAGAAGGAAAAGGTGGAATTAACTCCATACTGTGATGTTATGCAGGTAAACAGGCTCTGAAAGAATCAGGTTATTTAGTTAGAATCATAGAATGATAGGGGTTGGAAGGGACCTTTAGAGCTCATCCAGTCCAACCCCTCTGCAGAAGCAGCTCCCACCCAGATCAGGTCACACAGGAACGTGTCCAGGTGGGTCTTGAAGCCCTCCAAGGAAGGAGCCTCCACACCCTCCCTGGGCAGCCTGGGCCAGGGCTCAAGTTATGGGAAGAAAAATGCCTAAGTTGAGGTCTCTAAATGATTGTGAACTCAGGCAGTTGGCTTGATCATATTCATGCTGACTGACACCACTGGAAGTGTGGAAAACCAACTCTGAGGGCCTGGAAGCTTGGAAATGAAGAAAGAATGAAAACTTGATGGGTCAGAGATAAGTGGCAGCTTCCCATCCTCCTCCCACAGCCTGCCAGTGCATATTATTTTCTCCCAACTTTAGCTTTCAGGACAATAAAGCCATCCTAGACAAGAGATCCTTGCAGCTCCCAAAGCCTATGACCCTGGCATAGTTGTCTGGAGTACAAGCCCATAACAGATACGATGATCTAGCCCTGGATTGTATTGGCTCAATCAGAAGATGTGCCAGGGACAAGAAGGAATATGAATGATCAGTCCCAGCGGTAGGAGGGTTGCTGGGTGGGGAGGGTCTGAGCAATGGTGTGAGGTCCAGACACACTCTGGGGATATTTCACCTTCCTGCCTCTTGCTTCACTGGGGAAACAAAAGAGATACAGATGCTGGGTTATAAATTTGAAAACAATCCTGCTGTGAACCTCCTTTTGAATCGAGAAGCAAATCCTTCATACAAATGGATTGAGAAATCCTCCCTCTGAAGCTATCTGTCTCTTAATAGGACATCCTGACACCAGCTGAGTCAATCCAAAGGCCATTGTTGATTTGAGTGTGTTTATCCAAGGCTGACATGACATTTCTTTTGTTGACAGAGCTCATATGTTACAGTGGCCTCTCCTTCATATCTCTGTGCCTTTCACTGCTTCAGCAGCTGCACACTAGGAGAAACTGCTGCATTTCCTTCTTTCATTTATCCATTTCCTAGACATTCCCTACTCCAGCTAAGGGCAGCATTTATGTGCTCATCCTAGATTTCAACTGGAGAACGATTTACCCTGGATCTGACTCTTTTAAAGCCAACACAGTCAAATTCTCCCAAGCACTGGAGCACCTGATTTTCATTTCAGAAGCAGACACATCATAATGAGATTATTCAGCACCTTCCACCCTAAAGGTTTCTTCTCAAAGGCCAGACTTTGACATACAGCACTACAGGTAGAACAGCACAGGCAGGACTCAGTGCACCCTGACCTTGCTGGGAAAGAACATGACAGTTAATTTGAACTTTGTCATATCAAATCCTGAAGCTGCCACAGGTTGCTGGGATGAGGATTCAAGCAGACAGCTCTGCTCTTTTAGCATGAGAGGATCTTTTTTCACTGAGAGCAAACCCCATTTGTGCAAGAAGTGCCAATGTCCTAGGAAATCAAACTGGAATAAACCCTGAACTCTGGCTCAGGGGGCTTGGAAAGTCCTCTGGGGAAGTATGAGCACATGCTGGTTGTGTCTGTATGTCCCAGAAACTCTCCGCAGAAGCCTCTCAGGGACAGCATGCTGGCCTGGCTATATCTCACCTGAACCTGTTACCTGCTTGTATGACCATCCTGTGGATCAGTGTGGACATAGCTATGAGCACAAATACTGCTCTGCAGCTTGCTCCCTTGGGAACATGGGGAATTTTTGCTTCAATGGAAGGGTTGCCAAACACTGGAACAGTCTGCCCAGGGAAACAGTCAATTCACCATCCCTGGAAATATTCAAGAGACATGTAGATGTGGTGCTTTGGGCATGCTTTACTGGTGGATGTAGCGGTTGGACTCAGTCATCTTAATTGTCTTTTCCAACCACTACCCCATGGCCCTCAGCACCTCAGCTCCACGGCTTTGGGATCCCTCCAGGGCTGGGCACTCCCTCAGCTCCCTGGGCAGCCTGGCACAGGGGCTGACACCCCTCTGAGGGTAACAGTTCTGCCTCAGCTCCAGCCTCAACCTCCCCTCGGGCAACTGGAGCCCATTTCCACTTGTGCTGTCACTCATTACTTGGGACCAGAGACCAATCCTCAGCTCCCTGCAGCCTCCTGTCAGGGAGTGTCAGAGAGGGCTCCTGGCTGCCCTCAGCCTCCTCTTCTCCAGCCTCAACACCCCCATTCCCTCAGCCCCTCCCGAGCACCCTCGTGCCCCAGCCCCTTCCTCAGCTTTGTTACTCATCTCTGGACAACTGAATCATGTAAATGTGTCCTCCCTGTCCTTTTCTCAATTCACAAAGCCCTTGGTTAGCTTTTCTCCTCTTCATTCCACCATGGGGGATGAGGTAGGAGGTGGAGGTCTGAGCAGGGCTTCATTGCTAGCTGGGCTTGAAACACAGCACATGTTCAGGAAAGAGATGGAGGCTGAAGTCTATCTGTTTCATGTTTTTCAGGGCTCTGCTGATGTGAACCTACTGAGAACCTCAAATACCACCATCCTCAAGCCTGGACTCCCTCCCTCTTGTCTCTGACAAGGTGTTAAATTGATTACAGCACAGAAATATATAAAATCCAGACTCAACTGGGGACCAGCAGGCAGGAACTGTGTAAGCAATGCTCTCAACAGGCAAGAGCTAACATGCAGTTAAGCTGCCTCAGCAGGTAAAGCAACTGCAGGGAGATTTTCCTACTGGAAGCCCTGCTCTGACATACATGGTCAAGCTAAGCACATGGCCCAGCTCAGCCAGTGCCCAGTCCCAGGCCTCGTGTTCCCCTCATCACAGCCCCAGAGTGGGTCACAGGCTCTGCTCCCTTTCTTGGAGGAAAAAAAGGTCAAGCTCTTCAGTGCTATGTTGCTCTTTGCCTCATAAAGTTGTATTAAAGCCTTACAAGAGTTTTTCTGCACAGCTGGCCAGGCAATGCCCTTCACAGCACATTTCCAGCCCTTTAAATATTCAGGATGCTGGGCCTGCTGCCTAATTGAATTTCCTCTATGAATGAATCAGTTCCTTTCCCATCTCCTGCAGCAAAAATGCAGATGGAGTTTAAAGCTGGGATAGTAAACCAAGAAAGCAATTCCTCTCAGATTAGCAGCTGAGCAAACTCACCCCTCCTGAGCTCAGGTGTCCAGTATCATTCTTCCCCATGGACAGTCTAAAAACCACAGATTCATAGAACAATTAATGTCAGGGTGGACTGCCAACTGATGCTCAGAGAAGGGATATCATCAAAACCCAGAGGAGATTGCTGAGGGCTTCATGCAGTCAAGCTTTAGGTATCTGAGGATGGAGAGAACACCTTTCTCTGTGCCCTTTTTGAAATCCTTGTTTTCCCTTCCATTTAGTGAGACTCCTCTTTGTTGCACTTGTTACCTCTTGGCCTTTTTGCACTGCATCTCCAACAAGGGCTGCACCTTTCTATAACCTCCCTCAGGCAGCTGGCAACAGCAGTAAGCTCTCTCTCAGCCTTCTCCTCTTAACACCAGTTTCAGCTCTCTCAGCCTTTCCCTGTGTCATGTGCTCCAACCCCTAAACTGGACACAGCACTTCAGATGCAATGGCACAAGTGCTAAATAGAAGGGAATAATCAGCTCTCTCAGCCTGCTCACAACTTTCTTGCTAACACAGCCCAGTAGGCAGTTGGCCTTCAGAGGTACAAGCCATGCTGCCAACTCGTGTTCACCGTGTTGTTCACCAGGAGCTGACATCAGTCATGCTGCCTCTAAGATGGAGTTCTTTAAGATTCTGGTTTTCTCATGAATCAAGGGGAAGAGGAAGCAGCAGCAATGGGCATTGGTGGCAGATAGGAAGAGAGCAGATGGAAAACTAGGTCAAATGCTAGATAAGTGCCTCAGCCTGCCCTGGTGCTCCCATCCTGCTTTTTGTGGGTGCTGAGTGTCCCAGAGAAGTTGTTCTGAGGTTAGCCAAGGAAGCTGCCCTGTTTTATCCTTGGCCAGGAGCCAATATCTAACTGAATAGCAAGAAGAAGGCAAAAAAGAGCCCAGTCGCCTCAGCATTTGAGTCACAAGACTGCAAAGGGCTTGAGCAGGCTCCTGAATGGCAGGAAGAAGGGATGAGAGAAGATGAAGGAGCAAGGTGACAGAGTGCATTGGAAGAGGGCTCCTCCACCCATGCTGTAGATGGTTTACAGGCTTCACCAAGTCCTGGATTTATAGAAAGATTTTCATGTGGGACCCAGAGCAGGAGAGCTTCTGCTAATTGTTGCCTCATCCTGTGTTCTTCATGCCCTGAACATTTCTAGGTAGTTGGCTCCCAGGAAGGGTGAACTCAAAGAGAACTCTAGTTTGTTCTTTCAGTCATCAAGAAGGAAAATCTCTTCTCCCTTTTGTGGTGAGCTTGTCCCTTCAGGGCTCTCTGTTGAGAAAACAGTTGTCACCCACTGCAGGATCCACTAACAATGATCCCAAGAGGTGCTGAGGTGTATGGCACAGAGAGAGAGTGGATGTGCAGGGAATGGACAGCAAGAGCAACATGAGGCTTTTGTGAAAGACCTTTGCCTGTAGATTCCAGACCAGTGCTGCAGATGAAGTCTCATATCTACACTCCTACACAATATCCATCCCTCACAGGGTCTTCTCAGGTTGGGAAGAAACTCAGTGGAGCTATCTGCACACAGGCACCTCCAGCTACACTGAGCTGTCTGTGACAGCAGCAGTAGGCTCCATAAATCAACAGGAAACAGAAGGAATGTGCATCTAAAAGATAAAGCCCTTCTAGACCCAGTCCTGAGTGTAACTAGAAACTCCCTCAGGCCATGGTGCTGAACCACATGGGAGCCTGCACCAACCTGGGCTGAGTTTTATTGTGCTGCAGGGTTAAGAAGCAAGATGCAGTCATTATGGCGATGCAAGCCAACTCTGTCCCTCTTTGGTGTAGTTGCTAGGATCTCAGTCTCTAATCTATCTAGTGTTTGCAGTATAATTGCTTTCTCCACCACCTGTGACAATGGTGCTGACTTGAATAGCAGATTGACCAGCCTAGAAATTGTTCTCCACTGTTCCTGGCAAAAGATTTTGCCATTGGCATTCTCTGCCAAGTAGAAAATTAATCCTGGCAGGAGCCTCAGCATCTGAAGACATCAGGTTATTCCTCAATGACATGGATTTTTGGCAGGGGTGGGCAATTTAGAGAAGCAGACCCAGCTCTTTGTCACCTGTTCCCTGATGCTTGTACAGCCTCTGTGTGGTTGTGGCAGGTTGCTGGGTTTGCTGCTCACTAACATCATAGCAGAAGGTTCCAGCCAGGACAGATGCTGTTGATGGTGCCTTTGGACAGCCAACGTCCCACCTCAGGGCTGAATTTCCACCTTCTTTTGAATAACAAGCCCTTCTCCACTCTCTTTGATCCTGGGGGAAGCTGCAACTTGTCATTCAGATAAGACCTTTCTCAGATAAAGAGTAGTGGGGAACAGTTGCATCACCTCACTGTGACATATAAGGAAAGGAAAGTGCATATCAGCCACCACTCTGCTGCTGTCCCAGTGCTGCAGTAATGAGGTGACTCTCCACAGCTGGAAGGGCAGAGGAAGAATTGAGATGTGGGTCCCAAGAGTGAGAGGTAACACATGGAAGACAATGACATCCCTTCATCCCAAGCATCTTCACCTTCCTGAGCCCCTGGCACTCTGATATGTCTCAGATGATATCAGAGAGGTGAGAGATGTTTGTTCCACAACTGCAAGATGCAGAAGGTTAAGGACATTTCTTCACTGTGCACTGCAGGTCTGTGCAAAGAGCCTCATGCTCATCCTGAAGGAACTGGTCTGCTTGACATCCCAGCACTGTGCAGAGATGCTCACTGGTGTCCTGGAGGTGGAAACATCCCATTCACTGCCTGCTCACAGCTCCAGCAGCATCTGAGCACAACTGGAGACAGTTGAGCAGCAAGATCGTGGTGGCACTGGGAACACAGCAAAAGAATTGTTAAAGCAGCCAGCTCAGAGGCAGAAAGCAGCCTGAGAGCTCAGGCCAGTGAGCTCAGAGGAAGGACAAACCCCCAGGTCTGTGAAGTTCTGGCTTTTAGGACCTCAGTTGTCTCCTGTCCTGTGATCTGGGCCCTTTCTGGGCTGGGCAAATCTTTGGATCCCAGCTGCTGACAGGCAGCAAGGAGAGGAGGGTCTGTTGTGCTTCAGCTCTGGGAGGGTGCGCTCATGCAAAGCACACTTGGACAGGCATTTCCTGATTCAGCCTCAGAGCAATGCCATGGAGAGCCATGGAAGCAGGCTGGAGAAATCTCCTGTGCAAGCAGACCAGCTTTGAGACTGGAGTATTTGGTTATTCAAGGTATTAAAAGAATGATAGCAGACTGATTGCACAGGGCAGTTTGTGACTGCACATGAATCACAGTAACTTAGCTCTCTCTTGCTGAGGAAGTCAAAGAACACAAATGCCAAGGGTCTACAGTATCCACTTGCAGGCAGAGGAGTTGCCTCCCGACTGCACCCTTCTTTGCATGAAGGGCATCACACTCTGGGTCTGAACACTCATCTTGCTAAGAGTCACCACTGGCTCTAGATGCCTCCCAGCCCAGCCCAGCACAGAGGGAAAATGTGTACGCAGACGGACAGTGCTCTGAGAGCTGCCTGCATACAGCAGATGGAAAAAACTCAGTCCCTGGCCCTCAATGGATTTGAGACATAAGGAGAGTGGAGATTTAAGGGTGAAGGACAGAGCACTGGGAATTCCTGCATATCTCTCCTGAAGCTGCTGAAGTAGGACTTCAGGGCCTGACCCACTGCATGAGTGCAGCCTGCTGTGTTTGAGGATGAAAGAAAGGCAAAGCCTCAGCAAGAAACAGATTAGCATTTAGTTCAAGCTCCTTGAGCAATATCCCTGTGGGACACTGGGCAGCAGGGCATGGAGGGATTTACATCCTTCCAGCAGGCATCCTGTTCTGCTGTGGGGAGTGACACAAAAAACCTCTTCCACCTCCCTGCAGTCCATACTGAGGTCAGCTGAGAGCAAGGGGGATGTGCCATTGGTTGGGTACTGGGGTTGGCTGCACACCCAGGAGTTCAGAGAGGAGCAAGTGTTTTCACCAGGGATTTCTGAAGGTGTTTAATTTCCAGAAAACTACCCTTTCCTACTGACTCTAACCCTTCCATAAAGATTAACAGCTGCTTTTCGTGCCAAAAGCCTGCTCAGTTCAAATCTATTGCCTTGGTGAGGCACTGCTCACCCTGGTTTGCATCTGCCAATCATGACAGTAAGTCATACAAAGGCTGGCCTTGGTGTGTCAGGTCCATCTTCCCTTCTGCAGATTTCACTCAACATTATCTACTTTGAATGGCATCTTTATGGAACTTCAGACTGAAATACTTGACCTGCTTTATCTTGGTCCTCACTATGAGTAGCCAAGTACCAGGCAGCTGGCTAAGGGCTGTGCTCTTGGACTTAGAATTCCTCCCTTCAGGGCTTGATTCCCATATTACCAATAGAACTGGTAATTTCTTTTACCTTCCTTTTTCTGCCTAATCTTGGTGCCAAGGCTCCCCCTACAGTCACTGGAGAAAGATGGAGCCCTCCAGTGAGCAAATCTCACCCTGCAAGTGTTTTCTTTGATGAAGTTATAGGAAGGAACAACCCTTCAGAAGGAACTTAGTCTCTCCCCAGAGGCTCTATGGGAGTCCAGCCCCTAAGTGCAGATGGAAGTGGAATTCAGCTGCATGGATCAGGCCCAGCACAAGGAAATGCACAACTCTGGTTGGTTTTTATTTCCCATAATGAGATGCTACATTTCCCTATCAGCCTTTTATTGCTTTGAATTGAATACTTCAGTCCATCACCCTCCCCTCCATAGTGCACCCAACACTTCCAAAGGACAGAGTCTTTACAGCTGAGTTCCTGATTAAATCAGTGGCATATGGTCAAAGTAACTTCTCAGGCTTTCCTCATCCCCACATGTCCATCAGCTTTTCTGACAGAGACGATTGCAAAAAGCACAGATGCATTTGCCTTTTGTGTTTCAGTGCAACCATCACAGCTGACACCAGGGGAGAATGCACAAGGCAGGAAGGAAACAGATGAAAGCAAGGAACAGAAAATGAGGCAAAAAGGCAATTGCAAAGGTAAAGCAAGAGGGAAAGGGGAGAGAGGTGGGTAGCTTGAAGTTATTGCCTGCACAGGAGAGAATCTTGCCAAGCAAATATCATTTTCTTTGAAGACTATACACTCCTTCCCATGCTGCTATTCAATGCAAGGTTTGAGATCCCACAAGCAGCCTCATCAGCATCAGAGCTGTGCCCAAACCCAGCTGCCTGCCTCTCTCTTCCAGTTCCCTCGTCTCATTCTCTCTCTGCTCTGCCACCTTTCTTCCCATCACTTCCTTTTCTCTGCATTCCTGTCCTGCAGCATTTCTGCATCCCCATCCTTCTCCTCCAGCTGCCAGGCCAGTTGAAGACCTCACCATCTCATCCCACCACCAGCCTAGGATGAACCTGCCACGCTTCCCATTGTCCTCAGCTCACAGCTCTGCTTTTGCTGGTCTGTCTTTCTTTTTAGCCTTCCCACACAAGAGACTGCAGTCAGCCATTGTGCAGAGACTTCAGGTCAGTGTGATGAGTTGGAACAGAAACTCACAATGCAAAGTGCTAAGTGAGAGAAGGAACTCAACAGCATTTTGCTACACTTCCCTGGAAAATATCCCTCTTCAAGCATTTCTCAGCCTTCCTATGAAAGAATAGCTTTAGAGCTTCCAGCAATCAGCTGAACACATTTGCCCCTGCCCTGCACTTAGATTTTGGACAAACAATTTTGGATAAAACACCAATTTCCAGCCAAACATCTTTGTTTCCAAATGAAGACCCAGAAACTTCTCAGTGCTCCCTTTTGTGGAAAAAAAAAAAAACAAAAACTAAGACATTACCTTTTTAATGACTAATCATTTTTCACCCAGATTCCCATGGCAAATCCTAAAGAAGAGCTCAGGAATCTGCCTTGTATGGTTGCTCCCACCATTTCCAGCTTTTTATCACTTACTATTTTGTTTTCCCAGAAACATTCTTGTCAGTTTTAAGGCACCCAGTTGCATGCATCCAAGTTTCACCAACTTATTATTCCTCTTCTGACAACACTCAGGGTTCAGCTCCCCTCCTAATTAGTTACTGGCTGCAGTGGAGAGAATTATTGTGGAGAAACACTGACCTTCTACCCATGGGATCTAATTTTTCTTTGCTATTGCTAGCTAGAAATTTGGAAGAGAACAATGCTAAACCCTGCTGGCCTTGCCAGTCTGAACTCCTTGTCTCTAAAGAAATATGAGTGTGTGCACTACTTGGCTTGTTGAGTGCTGCTCAGAGAAAGCCATAACTGTAGGAACAGCATTTCTGCTCAAGGTGACGTGGTAAAACTCCGCATCAGCTCCATCGAAGAGGGTCTGGGTTGAGTTTTCATCCCACATAGGTCACAGTGTGTCTGCAGCAGATCCATGGGAGGGATGTGGTGGCAAAGCTGCTGAGATGGGGATCTATCCACTACAGGATGATGGTAGCAGAGAGCTGTTTACACTCATTGTTTATGCTCTTGTTGGGCAAATCTTTCAAGTGTTTCCATTCTCATCAGTTGATAAAAATCAGACATGGAGCATTCTAAAAGTGAAGGCACCAAAAGACCTGTTTGCTGTCAGCCCATATGTTGTGAGCAAAGAGAGCTGCGTATCCCAGAGGGAAAGGAAAGTTCTGAAAGAGCATCTGAACATTCAAGCAGCTGAGTTTCTCGGCAGATCTCGATTGCACGGACTGAAACACACGAGCTCCGGAGCTGGTGGACGACTCAAGATCTCCACCTAGCGAGATGGAGGAACAGGACAGCTTGCTGGGTGCTGCCTTCCCAGCAAAGCCAAGGCAGAGGCTGAGAAAAGAAGCCTTCAGTTAAAAAGGGCAGGTTTCACAGCAGTGCTGTCACAATACCTGCACTGACACTCATCTCAGTATCATATCGATGCCATGAAGAGCCTCTGCAGCTCACAGGGGCAACGTGGGATGCTCAGCCTGGCAGCATCCTGCTCTCACAGGCGCTGTGGCTACTGCAGTGGCAAGAGCCCAACCTGTGCAAAAAGGGGTGATGCCTGAGGCTCTGCTTAACCTCCATGTGGCAAGGCTCCATCGGGAGAGCATTAAAACTCCCCTCTCAAAGTTCTAACCCTTCCCCAAAGTGATCATGGCTTTGAATGAGCCACAGAAGACACAAGACAGTAATGATGGCTTTGGGCTGGGAACCTTTTCCTGAGCTGACATTTTCCCTGTTGATGGGATTACCCACTCTGAGGCAAGCACAAGATAATTGTAATTTCCTGGGCTGCTATGGAACACATAAAGGTTATGAGCAGTCTTATTAAAGCTTTCATATTAGTGGGAAATTGTATGTTATGAGCTGGGAGAAAATTAATGTCTGTTCTTTTGCAGTTTGCATACAATTCAGTCCCCAGGGGGGCTTTCTGCTTCATCCCAATCAGGTGATGTGCACCTTATTAAAAGTCTCTTCTTTCCAACCACTCTGGGGCTCAGGGTTTTTTTCTTTTCAAGATGTCCTGCTGAGCTTGCAGAGCTGTGTGACCAGGCTCAGCTCTGCCCTGCGCTCTCTTGTGTACAGCCATGAGTAATGTGCTCCTGTGCTGTTAGCAAAGCAACCATTGCTTATAAATACTTAAAGGATGGGTGTGAATAGGATGGGGCCAGTGTTTGTTGTGTGGTGGCCAGTGCCAGGACAAGGGTTAACAGGCACAGGCTGGAGCACAGGCAGCTCCAGTAGCACAGGAGGAGCAAGTCCTTTGGTGCTGAGGTGAGGGAGCCCTGGCCCAGGCTGCCCAGGGAGGGTTTGGAGGCTCCTTCTCTTCTCAGGAGGTTTCCAACCCCACCTGTGCCCCTGCTGGAGGGGAACCTGCTGTAGCAGGGGCAGGGACTGGATGAGCTCTACAGGGCCCTTCCCACCCTCACCATTCAGGGGTTCTGGGATTTAGGTGCAGGAGACAGCTTTATAGGTAATTGCATTGCAGAAACGATGTGGTTGAGCAGCTGAAAGCCAAAATGCAGGTCTCAGAAACAGCCATTGCAGAGGGACATTGCAAAGCTGGAGGTTACACATCTCCAGAGAGGTACCTGGAGGTTACAAATCTCCAATGCTACAAACACATATGCATGTTTAGACTTGGGATGAAGTAGGTCCAGTCAGTTGCCAACCTGGGCCAGGCTCAGATGGCTCATTTTCCCAATCCTTTGACTTGTCTGAAGGATGCCACTGCTGATCCCCCTCCTTGCAGCCTGCCTTGCAGGTCTGAAACTTTTTCTTCTTCCAGGAGAAGAACTGATGCTTTTTATTCTCTCCTCAGACATAACTCCCAGGAGAAGTAATTCCCTGGCTCTTCAAAACAAGCAGTCCCTTTTGCTTTCCCACCTGCTGCTCAAGTTTAAGAGATAAATGTAATAATAACTCAGCAGCATTTCCACTGTTTCCATCCCACTGTGTTCAAATAGTGACGCCTCACTGTGCAGGCAGCATGGATCAATCCAGGGCAGCACATCTCCATCTTGGAAATAATTGAGCTCTAAGCATTAGGATCACATCTGCCCTGTAATCAGAAGGCATGAATACTTCAGTCCAAGTTTCTGTGTCCTCACAGTGACCATTACCACTAGATACATCAGAGCAAACTGCACTCACTGCTATGGTTTCCCTGAATGCAAAGAAAAGGATTTGAGGAATTTAACAAATCACAGAATCACAGAATGGTGGGGTTGGAAGGGACCTTTAGAGCTCATCCAGTCCAACCCCCCTGCAGAAGCAGATTCACCTAGTTCAGGTCACACAGGAACGTGTCCAGGTGGGTCTTGAAGAGCTCCAAGGAAGGAGCCTCCACACCCTCCCTGGGCAGCCTGGGTCATGGCTCCCTCACTGAAACAGTTTTTCCTTATGTTTAAATGGAACTGTTTGTGTTCCAGCTTCATCCCATCACCTGGTATCCTGTTGCTGGATACCATAGAAAAAGTGCTGCCCCAATCTCCTGACACCCACCAGTGAGATATTTGTAAATGTTAATAAGATCCCCCCTCCTCTTCTACAGACTAAACAGCCCCAGGTACCGCAGCCTTTCCTCATATGAAAGATGCTCCAGTTCCCTCAGCATCTTGGTGACCCTGCACTGGCCTCTTTCCAGCAGTTTCCTGTCCCTCTGGAGCTGGGGAGCCCAGAACTGGACACAGGACTTCAGATGAGGCCTCACCAGGGCAGAGCAGAGGGGGAGAAGAACATCCCTTGACCTGCTTCCCACACTCTTCTTGCTGCCTCCAGGCTGCCATTGGCTTCTTGCCCACGAGGGCACACTGCTGGCTCATGTTTAGTTTATTATCAACCAGCACTCCCAGCTCTCTCTCCTGGAGCTGCTCTCCAGCAGGTCACCCCCAGCCTGTGCTGCTGCAGGGGGTTGTTCCTCCCCAGCTGCAGGACTCTGCACTTGTCCTTGTTGAACCTCATGAGGTTCCTCTCTGCCCAACTCTCCAGCCGGTTGAGATCCCATTGTCTGGCAGCTCAGCCTCTGGGGAATCAGCCAGTGCTCCCTAAATTGTCTTGGGATATTCAGAGCTTCTCCAAAGAAACCTGGCTACAAGCTTTCTCCAAAATGTAATAGCTCATCCAGCTGGTTTGATGGAACTGACCACAGCTAAAGTGCATCAAGCCTGTTACTCCTTTCCAGATGACACTGCACCTTTGCCTGCTTTCAACTGCAGAAACTTTTACTGCTATCTCCAGCTTTTTGCAAGGCTTCAGTTCAACTTGGGCTGCTTCAGCAGCTCTCAACTTGGGCTGTTAAATTTGATTACACAATAAAATAGATCCTGGTTCCCTTTCAGTGGCCCCAGGCCATGAGGAAGGCAGGGAGATCTCATGGATCCTTTCAGAGTACACCTTTCTGACTCCAGGTCAGTGCTCCATTGTACCTTTTCTGTGAAGTTGCTGCTGGGCTTGGAGTTGAAGTCACTGCCCACATTGTGACATTGCTTCTCATGACAAAGGGATGGATGACTCCATCAAGATATAGGTGGTGGAGGCTGGGATGAGAACGTGACCTGAATGAAATCAGGGTGAGGAGGGGAAATTGTTTTCTTAGAGAGCCAGCAACATCCATAAACTTGGTCCTTATCCAGTGACTCTGCTGTGCTCTCCCAGGGGTCCATCTGTCTTGTCAAAAACTCTGCCAGATTCCTCCAGCCTGCCTCAGAGTTTGCTTTGTGATAGCAGTGAGGGATCACAAATAGAAGAGCCTGACGCTGGCTCACGCTCTGCCAATAGCAAGATCTATGGACTGGAACCTACTGCAAGCAAAGCTGGCTTCCAGAGAAATCAATCTCCTTGTGGGCTGCCTAGGACTGTGCTGCAAGGATAATGTGTGCTCCTGTTTACCATGTGGGAACATAAAATCCATTTGGGCTGCAGGATGATTCATTAACTGTCCCCAAATGGCAATTGGGCTACAAGTAGCTTGGGTTTGTTGAACTGAAAAGGCTGTGTCTCTGCATGGATGGGCAGGAAGGTGATCACAGCTCACTGGGCTTCTGAACCCCTACAGAGACACCTTCCAGGACAACTACTCCACCTTGAACAGACATGTAGCAGATATAGAACAGATTGACTTTGGTTAGTCATCCAGCAGAGCTAGGAACAATGTGTTGGACCTTGTTCTTCTTCAAGGGTGGAGCCACATAATGGGCTCTGGTAAAGGAGGGTGAACTTGGCTCCACCATCCCTTTGCATTTGCAGCCCCCTACCCCATGAACAGGGGGGTTTGATGGTTCCTGCCCACAGGAGAGGGCTGAGCTGGACTGTGGTGCTCTCTGGAAGAGGTTAACCCTTGCAGAAGTAAAAGCATCCATGCAAACCTCACTAAGAAGCTCTGAGATGGGGCTGGAAAATCAGTAGTAAGGGATCTCAGAAATGCTTCCAAGCCGGATACAAGATCTGACACAAGCAAAGGTCTGACTGCAGGCTTTCCTGTAACTCTCAGGGTGAGCAGGGTGTCTTGTGATAAGAGGCTGTGGCCCAGTTAAAAGGCTTGTACCGAGCTGAAAGTGGCAGGTTGAGATTTATTAGGTTCTTTCTCAGCCCTGTCACTTTTGTAGTAGATCCTGTGGTGTGAAACAAACTCTCCCCCTCCCCATGACTTCTTGCCTGTTTCCAGGCTTATGTAGGTGATGATTAAACATGAGCTCTTCTGGGTCTTCTGAATAGGCTGCAGAGTTACTGCAGCCACCAGAATCCATTGGTGGACTGAGTATGGGAGAGCTGAAGCTGCTCTGTGCACTAAAGAAGTAAAATATCACCATGCATGGGGTGATGGGGATCTTCTCTGGACATTGCACTACCATCCTAATGATCCAGCAGCTCTGTCAGGGGATGCTTTGGACCCATCACTTCTGAGCTAAATTGCTGGAGCCTAACTGAGAAAGCTGCAAAACCTGTCATTTGAAAGCCAGTTCCTTTTTAGCCTGGATTGAAGGAGTCTCTGTTTGCCATTGAAGACTGGTTGCATTTCACTCTCTGCACAACTGACCTCAAAGGAAGGGCTCCCTGCAGTTGATTTATGTGGCTTCTTTTGATTTAGGAGATAAATTGTCTTTGCTTGAAGGTTGGTAGCTCCTCATTCAGATCCTCTTGGATAAACACTGACTTCATCATGTGCCATGAACCCAGGCAGGATGAAAGGCAGGTAGATCAGGAGGGACTTTGTATGCAATTTCCACACATCCTTGGTGGGTGAGAGGCTCTCCAGCTTCAGGGTTGGTTGTTGCTGGATCACACAACAGAAGGTTTCAAGCAAGAGGGAAGCACCGGCAACCTATGATCCTCAGAACAGGTTTGTTCTGGGAGAAGCTCAGGTGTGCCCAGCCAACACAGCCATGTGCACATGAAGAGCTCTCCTGTCCTAGCAGTTAAGCCAGTGGCCCAGAGACCCTGCTCAGTTCTGTCACATGCACAGGGAAGCAACCTCTATCCTCCCATACAAAAAAAAAAAAAAGATGTCATGATAAGAGATGTAATCAGTCAGATGAGCCCTGCTTCACTGCCCATCCCTGCTATGGAGACTCAACATCCCCCTGCACTGCTGCCTCCGAAAGCACAGCACGTGAGTTCCTTCCATGAGCATGTCCCCAGGTGACAACTTCAAACTTCTTCAGTTTACAAATGGGTGCTCTGCTCCTGGCAGGAAAAGCAGACAGAAAGTGTTCCCAGGGACCCAGAAACAGAAAAGTCCAGCTTTTCTTGGTCTGATGATCTAAGCAGGGCCCACTAAAACATCCTTCTTTTTTGCTTGTTTTTTTTTGATTCTAAGACAAATATTTTGCAAAGCAGATCTAGGTAGAGGCTGGGTCAAATCTGAGAGAGATAACTATGTCTCTCTGATGTGACCTGATCTAGGTGGGAGCTGCTTTTTCAGAGTGTTGGACTGGATGATCTCTAAAGGTCCCTTCCAACCCCAACCATTCTGATTCTATGTGCAGAAGGCTTGCCAGGGGCTCAGTGGCTGTAGGTAGTAAGAGGGCAGTTGAGTGGGAGTTAGGCTACAGAATCTGCCATGAGGTCCTGCTGCTGGAGGAAGAGGAACAGCTCCTGAGGATGGAGGAAAGGCAGAAGCACCAGCTGCTGGAGGGTACATGAGATCACCCCTGCCTCCCTCCTCTGCAGGGGTAAAAACCCATTGGAGCAGCAGGATGAGACTGTGGCAAAGATGTGGAGCAGCTGGAGAGCTGAAGGCAAGAAAATAAGATGGGGGAAAGACAACTGCATGAACTGGCTTCATTTCATGTAGAGAAGGCTGAATGCAAACTGTGTCTCTGGGTTTCAGCTGCAAAGAGGAACAATTTGGTTCAAGTCCATCATGGACAGGACATAAAGCAATGGGTTAAGCTGAGAAATTGAGGTACAGGTTGGAAGAACTGAGAACTAATGGAGCAAGTGGCAGGGTGAAGGGCTGGCCCATGGTGTGCTCTGACCCTTCCCAAGCCCTGCTGCCCTCTCAGCATTTAATTCAGGTCAGAAAACTCAGTGCTGTAGGTCTGTGATTTAAGGTAACAACAATGTCTTTAATTCACAAGTGATACAATTGGCTGACAATGTTAATGTGAAGATAGATCTTCCAAAACCCCATCTGGGAAGAAGCTCCTCTTCAGCCCACTCTGGGTGTCTGCTGTGGTGTCAGAGCAGTCACAGGTCCCATTTGCCACCTCCACTCCTTATAAACAACACAGAGCCTGAGCCCAGGACACAAAGAAACTCCCAGCACCTCAGGACTTGCAATTAAAACCAGCAGAGGTGACAGCACTGAAAATGCTTATAAATAATGAAGCCACTTTCAAGTTTTCTAAGGTTCATGTATTTGCTTTTAACCCTTTCCACTCAGAGGGACAGCAGGATTTTGTTAGAGCCTGTAAACTGTCTCAGATGGAATCACAGCTGCAGGTACCAGACAAAGGACACTGAAAGCTTTATGTTTCTCTGTCTTTCCTCCCTCCAGACACAGTTTCTTTTTCTTCCTAACCCAGTAACTTGTAAAGATTTAAAGCAAAGGTGCTGCATCCTCAGGTTAATGGGGCCGGAGTTTGAGCCCTGGGGAAGTTTATTATGAAGACTCATAAGAAAAACCAAGCAAAGCTGAATGGGATGGGAGCCAGGACTCCAGTGGACCTGACAGCAGGTCCCCATGGCCCAGAATGTGGCTTAGAGCTGTGTGCTTCCCCTTCCACACATTTCTAATTCACACATAAACCTTGGAAGTTCCCTTTCCAAATCAATGCCAACCTTCCTCTTCAACCACTGCTGGATCCTGCTGATGTCAAGTCTTATCCAGGTGTATGGATTCTTCCATACTTGGTATATAAATTCCAACTAGGAGCCCAAGGAAAGCAGATGTATTCAGAGCACATGTGGGGGAAAAGAGATCTAATCAGAAAGGAAAGGTGTGTTTATTCATCTGTTGACCTCAGGCCCTTGCATTACTCCAGTCTCCACAGAGTGGTGGTTGAGGCTGACCTTGGGATGATGGCTTAGCAGAGGCACTGCAGCCAGCTTTTAATAAGAGCTGAGCAGAGGCAGAACCCTTCCAAGCAAAAAAAAAAATGCTCCAGAAAATGATGCTGTCAAACCCAACACAGCCAAATTAACAGCTTCATTCTGGCCAGGCTAATTCCTTTCTTGTGATTGTCATTATTATTCTGTTTTCATAGTGCAATAAATAATGTAATTACTAAAAGCTGAGTGCTGATTAACTGAGGTTCCTGCTCTGCTGGCAAAGGGAGAGTCAGCCTGGGGACAGGAGAGCCTCCAGCTCCTGCTTTTTCCCTGTATGCTATTGAAATGATGGATCACTGGGGTGGCCACCTCAAAGGACTGATTTGGTGACCCATAGGATCCCTTTTCCAGACCAAGAGTGTGATTTACAACCAATGTAAAAGGCTGAAGTCAGGGACTACAGGAGAGATCACAGAACCCCAGCATGGTGGGGGCTGGAAGGGCACTGCAGAGCTCATCTAGCCCCTGCTACAGCAGGTTCCCCTCCAGCAGGGACACAGGAATGTGTCCAGCCAGGGTTGGAAACCTCCCGAGAAGGAGCCTCCACCCCCTCCCTGGGCAGCCTGGGCCGGGGCTCCCTCACCTCAACAGTAAACAAGTTTTTCTTGAAGTAGAAGTTATTGTGTTCCAGCTTTTGTCCATCGCCGCCCCATGTCCTGTCACTGGAGACAACAGAAAAAAAAGTACTGCCTTTAACAAACACCTCTTGACAAACACCTTTTAACTACCCGAGTTAGTGAGATCCCTCCCTGTCTTTTCCAGACTGAACAGCTCCAGGTCCCACAGTCTTTCCTCATGGGAATCACAGAGTGGTAGGGGTCAGAAGGGACCTCTAAAGATCATCTAGTCCAACTCCCCTGCTAAAGAAAGTCCCACCTGGATTAGGTTGCAGAAGTGGGTGTTTGCAAAGACAGAGAGTGGCCCAAGGCCAGGACCCCTTTCCTCTTCAGCTCAGCTGCAAATCCACCCCGAACCTGACTTCAGCCCATGCCCTGGTATCCATGAGTTGCTCTGGGAAGTGTGGTGGAGGAGACATTCACTCTCACCCGTACCTGTTACAAAAACAATTCCTCTGCAGAATTTGTCTCTGTTCAGCATTCCCCAGCTCCCAGATAAAACCACACAAGGGTCAGGTGCCCAGTACCAGAGGCAGAGTGCTGCTGTTACTGACTGAACCTGCCTGGCAAAGTCCTTGAAAGCCCAACATGAACAGACCCCTAGGTCTGAAGCAAGCTGGAGAAGATGCCTCAAGCTGGCCTTTGTGCTCAAATGGAAGCAAGATGCCATAGAGGAGACAGTGCCATATGCTGAATGACTCTGTTTCTTCTGTCTTTCCAGATCCTTCTCAAAGCCAAAGAGCACTGGCCATGATCTGCCCACATCAGGTCTTGGAGGGACTCGTGTCAGACACCCTCCCAGCACGTTCCAGTCACAGAGATCTCACCATTGAGTGTTAAAATGCCACAGCAATTAAAAATGCAAACAAGGGAAAGAGCCTGCAAGCAAGCAGGAGAGCAGGGCTGTGTATTTATAGCTCCTTATGTAAACCAGATACAATGGAGCCATTTGGAGCTGAAATGGGCTTGGTGTTATCCTCCATGACGGGATGCTGCTGCAGACTGCACATCTCAGCCCCACCATGTGCCTTATAGACTCATAGGATTGTTTTGGTTGGAAAAGCCCTTTAAGCCCCTGGAGTTCCAGCCCTGCCCTCACCCTGCCCAGCCCAGCACTGACCCACAGCCCTCAGCACCTCAGCCCCACGGCTTTGGGATCCCTCCAGGGCTGGGCACTGCCCCAGCTCCCTGGGCAGCCTGGCACAGGGGCTGACACCCCTCTCAGGGAAACAGTTCTGCCTCAGCTCCAGCCTCAACCTCCCCTGGGGCAACTTGAGGCCTTTTCCTATTGTCCTGTCACTCCTTACTTAGCCATCTATGAGTGAGGATGGGTACAGCACCATCACTCCCCAGGACACAGATCACTCAGGGAAGGTGTCAGTTGTGAACCCACACAAGGAAAAATCAGAGGCTTTCCAGGCCATGGGAAGTTATATACCTGGTAGTGATGGGCAGATAACAGGTTTCCTGCTGTTCCACACACGATGAACAAGGGGAAAGAGGTTGCCTGAACTAGCCAGCCATTGCCAGGGCAGCAGCAAAGGCTGCTTCACCCTGCCCTTTACTGGAAAGCAGTAATTGCTGTGACTCAGCAGCAGGGACCCTGAGGCAAGAACCTGATGACCAAGGTCTAACACATCCTCACAGCTGATCAATGGATTTCAAAAGGTCATTGTGAACTGCTTCGAAAAAATGCAAGCTCATGAAAAAGGGGTTAATGCTCCCTGAGCAATCTCTGCCTGTCCTCTCCTCATGTGCTGCTGCGCTAGATGTTAAACTCACAGATGAGCTAAATGAGTTGATCGTGGCTAATGTTATTTCCAGAAGCACCAGAGGAATCAAAGATGATTAAACACTTGTCATAAAGTCTTAGCACAGAGGACAGAGAGAATTAATTTGTTCCACTGACCTCCTTTTGCATTCCACGTGGCTCTCCCTGATGTGTGTCAGAAATATAGGATGTAAACAGGGAGAAGTGGAAATCCAGGATGACAGAACAGTGTAAATACATCTCTAAAGGTCCCTTCCAACCCCTACCCTTCTATGATTCTATGAAAATATAAGCTGTGAAAAGCAGGGAAGACTACAAATAAGGCAAGTATCAAAGCTGGGAGTCACGGAATCACTGACCAGCTACAGTGCTTTCTCCTAACCCAAGTTATCCTGACTCTAAGCAGCACCTTCCCAGCAAAGGATGTTGATTGTGTTCCTAGTCAAGACTCTCCAGCAGCTTTGGACCAAGTTGCCCCTCACCTGAGCAGAAAGAACCATCTCCACAGATCCACAGGGCTGAAAGACCTTGGCCTTGCCCAGCTGGGGCTGCTGTTTGCCTTTCCCTCAGTGCTGCTTTCCTTAACACAGCTCATTTCCCAGAGCAGTTGTTGGATTGCTTCTCTGTAACCACTATGGATTTAACACAGGCAATTCCATCACCCATCTTGTCAGTCCACCAGAAGAAGTGTGTGCCTGCAACAACATATATGCACAAACCTCTGTTGCACATGGTTAATCCTCTGATGGCCATCAACAAACATCAGGGACGTGGAAGTCCCTCAGGAAGAATTGAAACAAACACAATATTTCTATCAGTGTGGTTTTATGGTTGCTCAGGTTCTCCCCAGCCCTTCCCATAGCAAAGTATGGCAACCCACAGCAGCTCTCTTGGCTTGATTATGTCAGTCTGCCAAAGGAGCAGAAATTGTGCTGGTTGCATCAGTCCTGCTGTCTGGGGAAGGGAATGTATCAGAGGAAAATCAGTTATCACTGCTCTGACATAACTATGTCCTACAAGCAGTTGTCCCATCAGCTGGCACACAGTGCTGTCTGCATTTAGAAACAAAGTAGGACCTGGGCTGGGTCTGAGCAGGTCACCAGCACTGGGCAAGGCAGAAAAGCAGCTCAAGCCTTGTGCAGGGACTGCAGGACACTTAGATAGCAGCTCCAGACACGCAGCTGGGCCAGGATTCACGTGCTCCTGTGTTTGCTAAAATCAAATCAGGTATCACATGAGGAAGCAGCATCTCTTGGAGAGGACTTCTCCTGCTACAAGTACTTGGGGTGAAGTGGGTCCTTGAGTACAGGCTAAAGTTTGCTCCTACCTGAAAAATGGTCCTCTCTGAGACTACAGGAGGGTGGGTCTTCACCAGCTCAGTACTCTGGAACTTCTGTTGCACAAAATTCTTGGCCCAGCAACACTGCAGGGGGCAAACATCACATCATAGTTCATAACCAAGTCACTCCATTTTGACCAGAGGGATCTTTCAGCGCAACAAACCTTTTCTTTTCTTTGTTTTTAAAGGAATCAAGCAGTACCCTTCTCAAAGCCTTGTGGTTAATATTCCTTTTAAAATCTCAAGGTTCATTTCTCACATATCCAGGGGCACTTAGAATCACAGAATGGTGGGGTTGGGACTTTTTGAGATCATCCAGTCCAACTCCCTGCAGAAGCAGCTCCCACCTAGATCAGGTCACACAGGAACGTGTCCAGGCAGGTCTTGAAGACCCCCCAAGGAAGGAGCCTCCACACCCTCCCTGGGCAGCCTGGGCCAGGGCTCCCTCACTGAAACAGTATTTTTTTCCTAGATTTCAATGGAACTGTTTGTGTTGCAGCTTCATCCCATCACCCCTTGTCCTGTTGCTGGCTACAATAGAAAAGAGTGATGTTCCAACCTCCTGACACCCACCATTGAGATATTCGTAACTATGAATGAGATCCCCCTCAGTCTTCTCTTCTCCAGGCTGAACAGCTCCCACAGCCTTTCCTCATAAGGAAGATATTCCCGTCTCCTGCTCATCAAGCCCTTGCTTCCAGCCACCAACACTTAAAAATTGCTCCATCACAAAGCAGGTGAAAGCCGATAATCCACCTTGACCCAGACACTTTAACCACCTCAGCCTGGCCCAGCTGAAACTGTTTTCTCCTCCTGAGTTCCCAGATGCCATCACTTTCTCTGTCTCCTTTTAATTGTTGTTCTTACACAGGTCTCATTTCTGCAGCACAAATACCTCAGCACAGTTGACTTTCTTAAGTATTGCTCAGTATTTCACACAGAGACTTCTCAACATCTCAGACTATTCCCAACTGATGCCTTTAATCATGAACAATTCTCTCCAAAAGCCTAAAATAGGACTTTTATTTGCTCCTTATTAAAAGGAGGAGACCAAAGTTTTGTGTAAGGAAAAGATGAATAATGAGGCTCTGATAAGGGCATTTGGACAAGGCAGCACTGAGCACCTGAGGAGTGCTCACTCTAGAGAAACCTTTTCTGGGAGCTCTCAGCAGCTTTCTTCCTACCTGAGCAATGCACACATTGCAAAGCACCAGCAAAGACACAACGTGGTTTTATTTGCAAATATAAGCATGAATCACTTTTCCCTGAGTGCTCAGCTGGCTCAAAAAGCCATCAGATGTAGTTTTTGCCTGAGTTTCTATCTGCAAAGGATTTGTGAGGAGCAGCAGTATGTTCTTCTTAGCAGCTGGTGAGAAGTGATCCTCCAGAGTTAGCTCCTGGCCCCATCCCCAGCCAAGTATCAATCCCTGACATGTGCTGCAGAACCCATCAGCCCATCCAGCTGAAGAAAATGGCATCAGAGAATCTCAGACTGGTGGGTGCTGGAAGGGCCCTACAGAGCTCATCCAGCCCCAGTCCCTGCTCCAGCAGGTTCCCCTCCAGCAGGGGCACAGGAACGTGTCCAGCTGGGGTTGGAAACCTCCAGAGCAGGAGCCTCCACACCCTCCCTGGGCAGCCTGGGCCAGGGTTCCCTCACCTCAGCACCAAAGGACTTGCTCCGCCTGTGCCTGTTACCCCTTTCCTGGCACTGGCCACCACACAACAAACACTGGCCCCATCCTCTCCACATCCACCCTTTAGGGACTGATCAGCATTGATAAAGGCCCCTCTCAGCCTGCTCCAGGCTGAACAGCCCCAGGTCCCCCAGCCTTTCCTCACTCTGCCTGGGGCAGAAGTGTCTATATAACCTTTCCTCTCAAAACATGCCCAGCTCTCTGGCCCCATCTGGTGTTGAAGAGTAGAAATAAATCTGCACACCATGAAACCCAAATCCTTCGAGTTAATAGAATGTGAACTCTCAAACATCACTTTGTTCCTTTTCCAAAGAATCTGAGTTCACACCAAAACCACCCAATGCCAGCCATCAATTTGACCATATATACACGCACATAGATTTTTCCCACAGGTATACATAGACACATTTGCTTTTCTCATCAAAAGACCACACAGAAGAACTGCCTTCAATTTTAAAGTAATATTTTTGTAGGTGTAGGAAAATACTGTGTTTATAACTGGAAATCTCCAGAAGCAGTCTACAGGTTGACTGTGTAAGCTGGATCCCTTGGCACCTCCTCGAAGGCACCCACAGCAACAATTTGGAGCAGAAGGAAACAGAACCAAAAGTAACATCCTTGATAGCTGCAATGGGGTCAGAAAGTGAAAGACCTGATTTGAATACTCCTTTCCCAGGCTTTTATCGCAAACAAACGTCTTCCTCATTCATTTAACACAGAGCTCTACCCTGCTGAAAGATTACAGCAGTCCTGTTCTGAGGAAAAAAAAAGGGAGATGCAGTTGTTCTAAGGTAATGTATAACGAGAAAAAGCGTTTTTTCTTCTATCTCTAATTCTTGCAGAGTCTGGACTCTTTACAGGTAACCTTAGCCATGCCTTATCCGATAAACAGATCATAACATTCATCATGCTACAAGAGGGTTCATAATTGGATCAATCAAAATATTCACTAGATGTCTAAAAGCCTTTGAATAGCTGGGGATTACCATCTCTTCATGAAGTTTTGACTGCATTCCACCACATTAAAGTTGAAAAGATAAAATTCAACAAATAGCTGAGAGTTCAGTTAAAAAGGTCTTTTAGATCAGTAAAGTCCCTATGGGGAGGGGAAAAACCCCAACTCATGACAGCACTGGTCTCCTGTGCCAAACAAGAGCCAAATGAAAGCACAGAGGCATTTCTGCATTTGTAAAATAAATCACTAGCATATTTTTGGATGTTTTTCATTATGAACTTTTCCTTTTGGACTTTATTGCAGCAAATTCCAAGAGTTACACAATATCCTACATCCTTTGAGATTTCCCGATGGAAGTTTTTAGCTCCAGCTTTATGGGCAATCAAACCATGTAAAAATGATTCTGCAAGTATCCATATTGTTTTGTGGAACTGCTTTTCCAATTGTGCTGAAGATAATTTTTGCTCAGAAACCTAAAACTAGATTAGTTCTAAACTTTTGGTTATTCAAATCACTAGAAGATGATGTACCACCTGTGACCTACCCATGGGGATCTCCAAAGTGCAGGTTTCATTCCATACTGTCTGCATGCAGGATACACAAAGCTGCCTTCAGATATAGAAATATTGTAGTCCTTTTTAATAAGGAAACAGAGCAGGTACATAAATTTGCTTTTGTAAATACCGGAGTCACTGTTGAAAGTGTCTGATACTAAGACTGACAGAATTCTGACCTAATTTGTCAGGGAGATTGATACTACCCTCTGTTCAGCCTGGGAGTGGGCTGTGGCTTCCATGACCCAATGTTATTTCTGAAGGAGTTGGGTATAGCCCTCCTGTCCACCCTTGCACAGGAACAAGCACACAGAGATGTCCTCAACTTACAAGTGGTTGCAAAATCAAATGTTTGTTCAAAAGGCCTCTTTAATCCAACAAACCAGTCACCTGTACAAAATGCTCTCTCTTAGAGACCACCTAAGAGTTAATAAGGATGTATGGGTGTGCTATGAAATGGGAGGCATGCAGAGAGCCTCTGCCTCTGGCTTCAACACACCCTTCCTAAGCACAGACACAAATCTCTGAAGAATTTCAGATGAAGTCAGTTTCAACCCTGAAAACCATTGAGAGCACTGAGCTGGTTTAAATCTGTGCTGCTGAGCCAGCCACACATTTGCAATGACTGCTGTCCTCAGCGAAACACCAGGAGAGGGTGGGAGATCCAGGGAGTTTCTCATGTTGTTCATAAAGGCCTTGAGCTGGGCATCAACAACATCTGGTACCAAATGAGCTCTGTTTCTTCAGCTGAATACTGTACAGCATTACCCAGGAGTAGCTGCTGGCATATAAGCTTGGTTTCCTCATTTGCAAATGTTTTTCAAATAGCTGTGAAGTTCTGTGTGCCAGGACGCCTTTTGTATTTCCCAGTACCTGCAGAATTGAATGAAAAGGATCCATGAGTCCATCAAAGGCACAAGCTGACTTTGGTGAGAATTATAATTCAACTGCCTGTATTTAAGCTTGGAAGTCTGGAGTGGGAAGTCCTCAGAGCAGCCACTCTGTCCCTTCTGCTACTGGACAATCATTTGCTCTGAAAGGTGAAACGCTTGCAGCTTCTTTGCCCAGCAAGTTCATGTCAGCTCTCCTGAAACCCTGCCCTGGCTGCTGTGGCCTATCAGCCTTTGCCTTACAAGTGCTTAAGCCAGGCCTGAAACATCACTGGGCATTACATCACGGGGCAAGATCTCAGGGGAGCCACCAGCCACGATTTTTTTTTGCCTGTCACACCAGTATATCCATTAATATCTCTCAATACAACTGCAGTGAGACTTGTGTTATCTTTACCAGGTTTTGCAAGCCCTTGTGCAACTCTTGTTTTTCATAGATAGCCTCATGATTTATCAAATCACAGATGGGATCAAGGGGGCCTGTAAATAATCAACACATGAGTACTGGAAACACTACAAAGTCATGCAGGGGCTAAACTCTATTGTCTCTGACTTGATGCAGAGAGGAAACGGACTCCACTGAACACGGTCCTAGTAAGACACATCTAGTGCTTCAGTGAACACCCTCCTGCCGCTGCAGTAGTGTGATTTCATCATTTACCATAATTAAACCTCCAAAAGTCAAGTCTTACCATTAAAAAACTGTTGGAGCACTAGGACACGACCTAGGAAAAGAAGAGCAAAATAGGACCAGTGTTAGCAAACATTTCCTTAGCATAATTAAAACTAACAGACTTGCAGATATCTTTCCCCAATTTACATTTATCTGAAATTCCTGAGCAACTCACTGGTCTCCATCTCAAACAAATCCACAGGCCCTGTGTGTTCTCCACAAATGCCCACCATGTACAGCATGGCGGATACATGAGAGCACAGTTGCATCCTAATTTCTCCACTGCTGTAGTAGAACTATTTCTGAAGTGAGAGGTGGTTTAATATTATCTCACTTTAACTATACTGTAGTCTGTGTTGTGAGAGAGGAGGGGACAGCAGATGATGGTACAGAGGAAGGCAGATATTTCCAGATGATTTTATTCACGTGACTCTATCTCAGCTCTTTCCATGCACATCAGTTTGCAAAACAAACTTTCCACTTTGGAGATGGTTAATGAAAACATTCTTTTAAAAGAAAGTAATTTTAAAGAGCCATTTCCAAACTGTCACTTGAGTGGGCAGACTGTGAGTGGGAGCCATTCACCCAAAGGACCTGTCAGCCCACATCGGGATGTTCAGCGGGCTCCTGGGCTGTGATGTGTGAAGCTGCACAGTGACACTGCAGTCAGACTGCCCCAAGGAACTTGATCCCACTGGGGTAAGGCTGAGTGAGGCAATGGCTTGGCTGTGTTGCTGCAGCAGTGAGATTTACTCTGTGCTTGTTTTTTATAATAAAGCCATCTGACTGGGGACTATGTCATGGCACCAAATGCAGAGGTGGAGTTCATAGCAGCTGTTAGCTCAGTCTCCTCTTCACACTCAATATCATTTAGCAACTTCATAAACTATCTTATGGAAATGAGATCCATGCAGAAATCCCTGTATGCTTTTTCCACTAGCAGTGCTGCTGGCAAGCCCTGTTACCCCCAGGAAATATAACGTCTTCTCAGACTGTACCTTGACCATTTCGCTTCTGTCGGACACAATACACTGCCAGTGCTACACAAAGGCCAAGAATCAGTAGTGCAGTGCCAATGCCAATGCTGCTCTTTTTGTTGACTAAAAGTTGAGGATTATCTGCAGAGTAGGGAAAAACAGAGTCAAGTGAATCGTGTGGACCAAGAAATGAGCCTGCCTCATAAATAGCATCTAGAAAGAATTGGGCATGGTATTCCAGAAAAGCTAATAATGAGAAGGAGTTGATGAATGAGAGAAGTAACCTCTGGCTTAGAGTATCACAATGAAGATACTTGTAACAAAAAAAATGTCTCTAGCAACCTTTAAAACTAATCACTGACTCCACAGCACAGCAGAGACCTCTGAACATCTATCTCATGAGGATCCCCTCTCATGTAAAACTCTGTACACATCAAGCTGTCTGGACAAAACTCTCTCAAAGCAAAGGACAAACAAGCACATGAAGAGGTTAATGGAGATATCTCTCACCAGGGATTTCAGCTGTTGCTCTGCTGCTTTTCTCATCTAGCATTTCAGTGTAGCACATCAGAGTACGGTTGGGCACAAAGATGTTCATCTCTGCTTTACAGCAAACTTTAATGCTGTCACCTACCCAATTCTGTGAGGAAGCTGAAAGAAAAAAAAAGAAGTTTTAGTTATAAATATGGATCATTTATGAGATCTTAAACCAAGGGTTTAAAAAGATTAAAGATGTTAAGAAGTTAAAAAATGGACCCTTCATGTACCACAAAAAAATTGGAGATTGCTACAATCATGTTTAATTCGCCAACTGTTCAAATCAACCAGCCATCACTGGGATTTTCTTCTCACTACAGCTGATGAACTGCTCTCCAAAGTATCTTTATACCTCAGGGTGACATGAATTTATCTGAATACAGATGGGTGTAGTTTTAAGCAGTGTTTGATCTGAGACAGTTTAATTTTTGTGAATTACTTAATGATTTTTGTCACACAAAACACCTTCATTTTGACAAGTCAGTTTACTCATTAACCTCACTAGCTGCCCAAATATATAATAGTTCACTTAGTGACTGAAATATGTTTTCCAAATGTTGATAGCCAAGCTCCCAGTAGAGCATACCTCCAGGATCTGGGATGCCACATGAGTCTCCAAATCCCACATCTTTTTCCCAGAAGATGGCATAAACTCCTCCAGGCACAGTATTTTCTTGCAGAAAGCACATAATGATGTGTGTTTCATTGATCTCCAACTGAATTACTTCATTTGAGAATTTCCTGTGCTGGGTTTCAGCAATTTTTGCAAAGCCTTCATAATCAGATAATTTACATATCTTGCTCTCACAGTCCTTACAGTGGTAGACGCTCACATTTGTGTTGCCAGAAGAGGAGTCTGGTGTCTGCTCAGCATGGTTATCACTGGGCATGGCAACACCTAAACAAGAAAACAAAGACAATTTATTTTCTACGCCTTTCCTCCCCAGGCTTTTAGTGTGACAGCCCCAGGAGACACTGTGTGCCAATGGGCAATTTTTGTATGGTGCTGGGCCCAGCTCTCAAGATAATTTTTGGTGTAGAAATAGGGCGTAATTCCCCTGTTGCTGTCACTGGGGTTTTAACTGGGAAGCTGGCAGCTGAAAAGTGAATTGAAAGATATTTCTCTTCTTGAGCTCAGAGGTCCTCTGCCCAGAAAGGCTCAGATGCATCATTTGTTCTTATTTTCTTCCCATCAAAATCTCCTTGGCACAATCCTATCAGATCTATCTCCCATAAACACCCAGATACCAGGACAAATGACGTTCACAGTGGAGCTGCCAGACTACATACAGCTGGTTGCAGTCCCAGGTTACTGACACTCAGTTTCACATTCCTGCAGGCAACAGTTTCACAGTCAAGCCAAAATGCACCAGCAGCCTGGCTGAGGTGATGGAACATGCTGGTGCAGGGTGCTGAGAGCTTACAAAGGGGTTTTATTCATTCAGACTCTCCTGGTAAAGAGACAGACCTATGAGAGAGGACTCACCTCACACAACTTCAGACAGACCCAGAAAGTCACCCCGCACAAGTCAGGTCCAGATTAAATGAATCAACTTTGACCTTCTTAATTTCTCCCCTTAGCGGTTTTGTGGTCTTAGTTTTAACTGAACAAAACTGAGCTTTCTAATAACAAGTTTTTAGCTACTAACATGCAGTGAAAAACACTGAGATCAGAGAGGCTCACTTGGACAGGGAGCTGCAACGGTCAGAAGCAGGAAACATAAGCAAATGAAGTGGAGAGAGTCCATCAAGACTGTCCTGGGAGCTTAGCTCCAACAGTGCTGGATGCTCTGCTAGATCCTCCACAGTCCCAGGGCAGGCTCACCAGGCTTCTCCCTCAGTCATCTCCCTGTTTGGACAGTAAATGTACTGTTTAGCATCCATTGTCTCTATCCAGTCAAAAAGAAAACAACATCAAGCCAAATGCTGTAAAACTTCAAGCCAAAGCAGTGCTCATGCTCCTCAGCTGCTACTACACTCTAAGATGGCTTTTGCAAATGCCAAACTCACACCCCTTTCAATCTCTGGGCCAGTCAGAAGTAGAAGACGTATGGTCTTTCCTCAGAGAAAGAGAAATCTCTCCTGAGCCAGCTGGGTAGGAGGCTCAATGTCCAGGTTCTTCAGACTCCTAGAGGCAGCCACCCTGCACACATCACTTAGTAGTACAGGCCATAAATAACAACTTGCTTTCACTTCCAAAACACATGAAGAAATCAGACAAAGAAGATGTTTTGTGCTGAATGGATGTTTTTCTTGACCTAAGACCAAATATTTATTGTCAAATTGAATTATATCTTTACTTTAGAAGACCTCATGGGAAATATCTCTTAAATGAAGAAACAAAAAACATTGTATTTCTTTCCCATAAAAGATCCTGGATTTAGTCAGAAACTCATCCTCAATCATTTCAATACAACTACTATGAGTATGTGAAATATGCTTTCATAAAACATAACTTTCATTTTCCAAAGGAGAAAAAAAATATCTGGAAAACTCACTTAACTTCTCTCCCTAGTCTAGCTCTGGGAAACACAAACCAAGGCTTTGTCCCTGGGAGCTTTTTATTAGAAGCTTTCATTACAACAACTTTTTTGGATGTAACCACCTGAGAAGTACCTTGAAGAGGTTCCAAAATAATTACATAGTAATTTTTCAGCAGTGATTGCTAATTGCTTATCAATTGTCATCTATGCTAGTCTAGAGCTGCTGGGAATCTCACCTCAGTTCCCAAAACAGATGAGACAGGATGAATACACCCAAACATAAGCCCTTTCCAGACATGCTAAGGAGGCAATCTGAGCTCTAGGGTAAATATCTGAGGCCCCTCCACAGTGCTCCAAGCTCTAGACACAGGATCAGGCCAAGGAGACACTGGACCAAGCCATGATCCAGGTGCTGCTCCACATGTACCCACAAAGGTCTGATCCACCCACATCCACTTCATTCTATATGGGGGACCAGTTCTGCCATTTTATACACACAGGGCTCCTTCCTATTTGTATAACTTTGTATACCCTTCTTCTTACCCCACCACACTTACCCCACACTCAGAGCATCACATGAGCTCAGCATCTTTTCTCATCCTCTTTCCATATGTTTAAAAATCTTTCCGATCTTTTTTATTTTGGGTGGTTTGTTTGTTTTTTCCCCCAAAATGAGATCGATCAGCACCATTTTACTTGACTCATCCTGTCTCCTGCTTTGCAAAGCACCAGTTAACAATACCAGTGCCTCCCTCTCCATGGGCAAGCAGAATGCCCAGGTGCTGCCCAAGGTACCCTTCAAACCACTGAATCACAGAATCATTGAGGTTGGAAACACCCTTAAGATCACCAAGTCCAACAGTTAACCCAGCACTGCCACAGCCACCACTAACCCATGTTCCTCAGCCCCATGTCTATGTATCTTTTAAATGTCTCCAGAGTATTATATCTCCTTGCTCTCCTCAGAGCACGTTCCCCAGCTTGATGCAGTCTTCATAGACCAGCTACAGCACCTCTGGCAGACTCGTTTGCCCAGAGCTTAAGGACAATAAGTGAGGACTTTTTTTCCCCACTATTTTTCAGACTGAGGTCTGCATCTTCTGTCCTCATTGATTCTGCCTTATCCTCTCTTTTTCAGACTTCTTGCCTCACCCTTGACTCTCCTCTCATTCTACTCAAGTGTATCTCCCTTCCTTTTATCTTTGGTAACATTACTTCCTACTCCACTTTCAAAGCCAGAACACTATCCACCAAATTTCTACCGTCTCTACCCCTCCCACTGGCATGTCTTACCATCCTCTGTTTTGGCAGGGTTCATAAGAGTCTTCAGCTGTCTTGGCCACCTCCTGCCATCAGTTTTAAAATTACTGTAATGATAAACCACTCAAATCTGAAATGAAACATACTCTTTGAAGAGAAAGGATTTTTTCACCAAGTTTTTTTTCCTGCTTGCCTTTCTTTTCAAGGTAATACAAACCTTCACTTTTGAGAGCTACTGAAGTTGTCTACAGAGCAATGCCAGGTCCTAACAGTGGATCAGCTGTAAAGTAACAACCATGAGGATCTGGAACTCCTTCAGCAAACATCAACCATTCACGCACAGCTGATAAGCTTTTCTCAAAGTCTACCTGACTTCACTGGCAGAAGGAAACTGCTCTAACCAGAAACAGAAAATTGTAAAGCTCAGCAAAGTCTTTGGGGTTTGTTTTTGAAAAGATCTATTCGAGTAAAAAATCAATAACTGAAACTCTCTTGGTAGAAAACACAACACAATAAACAACCCCTGTGTTCACCAAGACAAGATGGTCAGTCATTAATGAAATACCATCATTTCTACTAGAGGAAGGGTCATCTCTCAAAGGTAAAAGCTGATGACCTGGAATATTCTGGTCGGACACCTGCATTTTCCTACTCCAGCCCAAGTTCAACCACTTCATTCCCTTTCCTCAGATCTACCAACCTCTGCCTCTGGCACAGCTCAGCTGGGGCTGTCCCTCCATCAGGGACCCCCATGGTGACAAGTGCAGAGTTGCACCGGTGGGTCACCCACAGTCCCAGGCACGGAGCAGGTAGCAAAGCAGAGCTGCTGCCCTGGGTTTTGGAGGCATTTCACTCTCCAACTGACTGAAGCATATCCACTGCTTCCAAATCTCAGATGCATGAAGCACATCCAGTGCTTCCAGATCTGGTGCTATTCTCTGGAAATCCTGCATTTCCCTGCCTCTTCTCTCTCTTCCAACCACATACGCTGAGGATCTACAGCTTTATCAGCACTTGAGTCTATGCCTCACACAGGCAGGCAGAACCATCTTGGTGGAATAGTGCAAGATTTATCTGGTACCCTCAGTATTGCATGAAGAGGAATTCAGTTCCAAACACTTCAAAGAAAAAGGAAGGAAATAAGGAAGCAACAAAATGAAAAATAAAGAACCTCAGAAGATCTCATAGATTTTTTTTTTCCTCACTCTAAGTTCCTTCCTAGAAAAGGAGGAGAATTGACAGAAGAGGCAGGGCTTTTTACTACTTTTGGTACCGGTTTCACCTGTTGATCTGCTGAACACGACTCTCAACAAGCTTTTGCAATTAAAACAAAGGTAACCGAAATCACAGAAAGGGAGAAAGCTGAGCAAACCTTTCAGCACAGTTTGCTTCCTCAGTTCCAACAAACCAGTGCAGAAAGTGCTCAGCAGGACACTGTGCTTGAGCTGAGAAATCTCTGTCAAAGTCGTAAGAGTGAAGCACACAGCTTTTCAGGAACTGCTCTTAAAAATATATTCCATAGGAATCATTACAAAACACAACTAACATCTTATTTTCTGCTTGCAGCACATTAAGGGAAGTAGAATGAACTGTTTCACTGGTTTAATTTCATTTATTTTTAAACCCAATTTCCTTACTGACTATCACTTTCTGTTTTGATTCCCTGTTTTGTTTCTGTTCTGAACAGAACAAAACCAAGCAACCAGTCCCCACAGGTCCCTTTTGGGTGCAGAGAAGTAAGCCCAGAGTAAACATTGCACAATCAGCTGCAGCAGGAGTGACAGCTTCTCCTTGAAAAGGGAGACTGTTGTAAAGGTTTCTACTACAACCTTCCTGGCAAATTATCCTTTACATGCAAGCATTAACAGGAGTAGCAAAACATGCTAAGGAGCTACAAGGGAAAAGAAGTATGTGAGGAAAATGATTTGGCTATTACATGAAGGTGAAAATGCTCTAAATAGGTTTATCCTATTCTTTCTGTGGTCACTCACACTTATATAAAAGTACACTCACATTTTACACTTACACGCAGTCTGGAGCTGCCTGAAAGCTGCCAGTCAGGGCTATAAAAAGCAGCGTTATTTCCTCAGCAAGATCACACACTCAAGTAACACACACTCTTCCTCATAGGGACAACATGAAACCTTTCTGCCACAGAACTTTTCAGTGCTCGTCTGTAAATGCCTCCTTAAAAAGAACAACGGTGACAATTTGTAAGAGAAGGCTGGCTGTAAGACAGGACCTCTTAAAGAAGAAGAGTGGGGAACTTTTAAAGAAGAAAAGTGGGTACCTCAAAAGGTGTTTGTGTCCGAGGAAGGCTTTGTGCCTCTTCCTTTCCCTTCTCCATGCACCCAAGCAGCCTTTCCAGCTCCCAGATCAGCTCCTTATCCAGAGATCTGCACAGGACATGCAGCAGCCTCTTGGATCCCAGATTAAAAAAGGAACACCAGTGGTTTCTTTCTCTTTCAAGACCAATTGGATTTTGACTTTCACTTCTCCAGGAACACAGGGCAGCAGTGCCACTGAGCAATTCCAGCAAGGTAAGTCCACACTGCTGCATGGGACTGCAGCTGGAAAACATGGGGAAAAAAATCACACTCCCACTTATGGGTACCTGGGTACTAAATTGCAACAGGGATGTGAATGGACTCTGGTTAGATGCTAACTTGCCATACAAAGGATTCCAGTGTAGGAGAGCCTGTAGTGCTGAACTGAGCTCAAAATATCCCCTAGCAAGGTTCAGCATGGAAAAAGATCTTGTCAAAGCATGACTCAAGTTGTGCCCATTATCTAACCTGGTATGAGCAGTTGGGACTAGGGGGCAGAAGGTCTTCACAACCTTTGGTAAATCAAAGAAACCTCAGTAGTTCCCAGATACTTCACAACAAATAACACTCACTGGCCATGGCAAAGCACTTTGAGATTAATGCTACAGGTATTCATTTTTCAATTTGCCACTTTTACATTTGCTCTGTAATCCAGAAAATGCCATTTATTAGCTCTGACCATGGAATGGAGCCTTTGAGGACCTGTTGTGCAGTATTTCACACACGGTGCTCTGCTATGCTTCAGTTTTATCTTCTCTGCAGGGACCAACAGGGCTTCTTTAAACAATGCCTTCCTTATTTCCCTTACCTCATATCCTTTCTCCAGGTAGGACCTGGGCTGGCCTGGAAAGATCACCTCCAGCACATACACAAGGCTTCTAGATGTTTGAAGGACAAGTTTTACATTTACTTCAGCAAATCAACAAGTGTGTGTACCAGTATCAGGAATTAAACAGAAGGCAATGCAGCCACTCTCTCAGTAAGTCTCAGGGCTGCTATGTTATTCTTCAGAGACTGCCACTCTGGCTGTCAGCACAGATAAGCAGTGACTTCACATTGAGCTTGTTAAACACAAGTGTTTCTGCTATTCACAAACAGTCCAGACAGCCAAATTCACACATGCTAAAAGAATGTCTGCAGTTGAAGTCCACAGCCATTTGTTTCCTATTGTCTTATTTATGGTTGTTTTCCAGGGGTATTTTACAATACTGGGAGACATCTGTATCTTCAGCAGGGAGTACCCTACTCCGAGTAAAGGGGAGAGTGAGGAGAGGGAATACTCTGTACCCTCACACCATCTGCTTGGATGCTGCAGCTGGGAGCACATCCTCCAGTAATCAAGCTCAAGGAAAAGCAAAGCAAGGTCCCAGTTGACTAGGGCACAGCACAGATACCACACAAGAGCATCTTCAAAGCAGCATTACCATAGCAGCTACAAGATTCCCTATTCTTTCCTTCCTGTGTTCTCTTTCTCCTGCCTTCCCCCTAATTTCAGTAACTTGCCTAGGCTTGCTTTCATCTGATGTGCCTACCTGCCCTTTCACATCGTGCCTGCACAGGCTCAGTTCAGTTTTTCTGGAAAGCTTTTCCCTTCTGACACAAACAGCAGGTAAAACACGACAAGCCCATTCATGAAGCTTTACACTCTATGAGAAGACACTTGGCAAAACATGTTCTTATTTCTCAGAGATTTTAAAGATGGGAGAACAGTGCGAGTTCATAGGTAGGTTGTTTTTGAGTTTCAGTATTCAAATTGCTCAGAGGTGGAAAGCCAAACATATAATTGAGTCTGCAACAGACTTATTTCAAAAGCTGTGAATGTTCCAGTAAACAAGATTTGCTGGGTATTGGAAAAGTGGGAAAACACTGACTCCGGTGTAACCCCTGTGCTTCTGCTGACAAAATCTTTCCAAAGTGAAATGAGGAGAAATATGAAAATGCCTTCCACAGTTAAGTCCAGGAAGGGATACAGTTGTCCTGCCCTTGTAGGCTTCAAACTATTTTCTATTCAGGTTTGCGTTCAGTCTTCTGAGGAACTCTACAATAGACAGGAGAAAAAGAGAGAAAGAGGGTGATACACTTGTGCTTGAAGACTGTCTGTCCAGCATCTTTAAATCATACCATCCCAAACTGTAAAATAAGGCAAAGACCCAAGAAGCTTTATCCATAATAACACTGCCATGAGCATTTTGAGAACTAGCTAACCATAAACCAAGAGATTTTTAAACATAACTCTGAGATTAAATCAACACTCCACAAATTAGAGATGAGAAGCAAATCTGAATGACAGAAAGAGGCAAGAAGTGCTGTGCCTTCCATTAGCTTTCCTGGGAGGCCTAAGTTTGAGCATCCTTCTGCACTGGGAGCTTCCTGACTGGTTCAAATACAGCAAAACACATAATTAACCATTCTGAGTGTTCTTTTCCCAGGCTTAACTAAAGGTCTTAAGTCAAATAAAGAAAGTAGAAGCAGCTCTGCGTGCCTGGCACCAGGTGTACTCTGACATGCAGATAGGTGAGGTCCTAACACCTTGCTGACTCCACATCTCTGTGCAGAAGTGGGCAGAACTGCACTTTGGAGCTTTCTCTGTCCTTCAGCTGCTCCAGGCAGGAACAGTCCCTCAGCACCACTCAGCTGTGAAGCACTCAGGACAAACACTTTCACTCACTAGACAAGAATAGATTTCTTTAAAGGGAAACAGTGATGGTTATTTTAAACAGGCCATTAGAGAAAAACCAGCACTGTTTTAACTTATGTGTGAAAAGAGCAGAAAGGAACAATTTGTAGCCATGGAACATTGCAGCAAGATCCACATTGGGATTTTTTACCCCTCTGGAGAAATGAATTATTTGAGAAATTGCTAACAGGACTAAACTGTTCATCGAAACGCAGCCTGTCTGAATAACAGAAGTGTTCAGGTTCCAGTGCAAGCTGTCAGCATAGAACACATCAATCTTCTGAGAATTTGACTCAAAATTGCCATTTTAATTTTGCCTTGAGTAATTTTTCACAGAAGCAGCCAGTTTCCAAGAACAAAAATTTGGTAACACTCAGACACACAGGAGCTTAGCCTCTTCCTAAGGGCCACAGTAGTTTCTGCAGTCCTGTTTTCAAGCAGGTTTCCATTTTCACTGTCAGTGATGTCTCTGAGAGATCCCAGTTCCTCAAATGCCCGCTTTTTACAGTCATGCAACAGAAATCTAGGGAAACATATCCTGTCTGCACTATATCCAGAGACAGGTAAAGATCTTCAGTACCAAGAACTGGTTTGCAACATGTATTTGAGTTTATATACAGCAGTTTGCACTATAAATTAAGTACCTGATAAATTAATAATATATTTTTCTTTTTATGTCTTCAGTGAGAAGTTACCCCATGTCTTACCCAGAAATAGGAATTGATTTTTCTTTGTGGGCTTGAGTTGTGTGGAAAGAGACTTTCTGGAAATAAAATCACAAACAAGATGCTATGTATCTGCTAAACCATTTGTAAAACCTCCTGAATAGCTGGAAGCCCAACCAACTTACACACAACTTCTTTTCTAGATGAAGGCCATACAGCTGTATTCTGTTTTACTGATGTCAATACCATCGAGGTTATTGCTAAGCTACTCCTAAATCAGGCATACTTTTGTCTTCCAAGAGAGATAACCTCCAACACGAACTTTCTCCTGTGATCAAGAGATCTCCTTTGATTCACCAAGACACCATAAAACTGCTTCCCTTTATTCCAGACATATTACCCCAGAATGTTAACATGAACTTCAGCCAGACTCTTACCCAGAAACTCAATATGAGAAAAGAACCAGAAGACGTGAGATGAAAATCAAATACTATGAACACAGAAGAGCCAAGGCTTTTTCTCAGGCATATGCATGACTAGAACTTGTGTTCTGGGTTTCTACTCCTTTTTGCTTCAGAGAACTGTTATTTTTTTTTAATACATCTTTTGTCCTAGGAACTGAGAGAGTAATAACAAGGCCCATGAATCTATGCCAAGTCCCAGCATTAACAGCCATTGTGCTATTGTATCATTGGTCTTTGTGTCGTGTTACTGGTTTTCATTTCCAAACTCAACTATAAAACCTCCACTTTCATGTTTGCAAGGGCCTTTCCTGCTAATCTGGTACATCAAGAAAAAAGAACATGAAGTAATTTATGGCTGAAACAAAAAAGTGAGCCATAATTGTTTACGACAATCCATGCAATGTCATAAACCTGATCTTTATTGCTGAGTAATTCACCAGCTGGACATCATATACAGCTGCAAACAGAAAGAAAGGCAAAGCTTTTCCTGGCAAAGCTGCCTTCTTTATACAGTAAGCTTTATTCAGAAGAACAGCAAGAAATGCCACTATGACAAACAACAGTCTTATGTAAGTTGGCACTACTGACTCACTGCAAAGGAAACCAATGAAACCATCCAAACTATTGCTAGCAGGAAGAGCTTTTGCAGGTTAGCCCAAGAACCACATTGTGAACTTTAGACAGCTATTAACTTTATTATATATACTGAGTCTTTAAAACCTGTATAAACGGCCAAAATTCATCCCCGTTGCAAGCCCATTGCTTTGAAAAGAAACATAGTGCTTGGTTCTTCACCCACTGGACAGTTGAGCAAAGACCTAACCAGATCCATTTCCCCAAGGTTTCCATGTCACAGTATCAGCAACTTTCCTGCTCCCAGTCCTGTATCCCACAGATGCTGCATTGTTCAGCACTTAGGGAGCATCTGTACTTGGAGACCCCTTTGTTCCAAGCCCCCTTAGAGGATGTCCCTACACCTTGGGAGGCAGTCCCTACTTCAAGAGCACTACCCTTGAAGCAGACGGTATATCAAGGGCAAGTTTGAGGACAGGTTATCTTCTTGATCCTATAGGTAGATGAACTATAGTCATCATTGTGATCTTTTACTTCTTTGATTTCAAGGCCACGGTAAGTAACAAGGAAGCATACTGCAGCTGTAGGCATGAACCTCCTCTACTAGAGGAGCTACTCTTTGCTGCTGCATGGAATAGCACAGCACTGGGATTCCCTCATGCCACTTATGGCTCTGGATGACATGTAAATCCTCAGCCTCATTAGTTTCCAGGTCAATCCTCCCAGTTTGGTGTTACCAGCAACCCTCCCAAGTGTACATAGTGTTAAAATACTGAAAAACACACCTCTAGGAGACCCCACATATAAATGTGGGACCACTATAGTACAATCAGTGTGATAAAGAGACATGTACAGAAGGATAATTCACTATGCAGTCATAAATGACCACTCATATATCTTGCTGCAGTTTTTCCTTTGTTATTATTCTGCACATAAGACCCTATTTGGTTTTGGTAAGGTGTGGTGGATTTTGTTAGCTGCCCAGCACCCTATTCTGCAGAACAGCAATTGACTCAGTGTGTTGATTTGCTTCTTGCACACTGGTTTAAGCACACTTAATAGAGGTAAAGTTGTCAAATTTCATTTTAACTATCAGCAAGTACAAGGTTCAATAGGAAAGTGACCTGGACACTGGCTGATCCCACCCTTTCCCTCCTCCCTATAAGCTTAGGTAGTCCCATAGCACCATAAGCTCTTTTGCTTGACTTAACCATTCCTTTTGGCACATGCAATTACCTTTTTCTGGTCCTTTACCATCTCCATGAAGCACAACCACTCTGTGCAGTGTGATCTGCAGCCAGTCACAAGCAGCAGTTGCAGCTCCACACTGCTACAAACTTTGGCTGTAGTTCAGAAAAGCATTGCCTCCTCCCAGCCCACAATTGCCTCACTTGCTCATGCGGGTGTCTGTACTTTGTCCCTATTTTCATCACAGACCAAAAGGTCCAGATAAGTTGGCTATGTTTACAAGTTGTGCTCCAAAAAGAAAGCCCTGTTCCTGGAAGCACTTTTACATGCTTGGCCTTCCCTGAGCAACATATCATGAGCCCCTAGTTGAAGGGGGAGATAATGAGCCTAGGGAGACACGATTTCAGGGGTTTATTTAGCTGACATCATAAATAAGTGATCAGCTCTCAGTTTAATCACTGTGCTGCAAAACAACTACTGTCCCCTAAGTGAATCTGGGGTTACTTTTATTTTGCTCTTACAGTCATAGCCCAGGACTGCAGCTTCTGTCTTAGAAAAATAGTCCAGTGCTGGGTCATTGTCACTCTCATGTTCCAGGCTCAGGGCATTAAATTAGAGTCATTTCCTTTAAAAACACCCCAACGATTTCCCTGTCTTTTTCAGGCAGGCCCTGGTTGAGACCCCATGTAATAACCATGGACACAAAGTAGAATTAAGGTAATAATTGTAATTAAGGTAAACAGATGTACATTCTTACATCTATTTGCCTTGCCTGTTCTTAGCTTTGGTCCAGGCTGCCACGTTCTTCCCAAAAATCACAGATTCTTACCTCAGGCTTTTCTACTTACTCCTCACTTCCCTCTTCGGGTCGAAAGATTGCTTCTTTGAGACACCAGAAATGAGTTGGGCATGACTCAGAAAGCAGGAGGACTGTACCTTATGTAAGTGGATGTTAAAAAATTTGAAGTGTTTTAGGGCAGCCAGCAGCATCCCATTGATACATAAAGCACATGAGGAACACAGCTTCTCCCAGCTCCCATTGCCTAATAGGTGTGATACCTGGGATATCTGACTGATAAATGAGCATCTAACCCTTGCTAAGATTTCCTTTAAGGTAACATCTTGGTGTATAATTTTCATATATGTATGTACTTTAGTGGTAACTCAGTTCATGGAGGTTATTTCCATACCCAGACTTGCTCCTGCACAGGAGCAGGTGACTTCCACAAGGCTGCCCTTTCTTTACCTGTCAAGAGGAAAATGAAATCTCTCTTGTAGCCTGTGACAGCTCAACAGCTTCATTGAGAGGGAGAGGGAAAACAATATATCTTCCTCAATCACCAAAATCATCACAGCAAAAACCATCTGGGGACACACTACATCCTCTGGAACTCTTCCCTATCTGACAGTACTGCTTGTAATTTGGTCATTTATAAGAAAAGGGCTTATGGACATGGATTTCTTTTTTCAGAGGAGATTATTTTAGCCCTGGCACAAAAGACAGGGGATTTCCTTCTGCTTTCCTGACTTCACATTGTAGTCCAGTGAAATAAGGAAATCCCACAATTCCCTGGGATATCACTGCTTCCATTAAGAAATGAAGAACCAGTTCATGCTTCCCTTTCCGTACCAGTGTTCCAGAACATAGACACCTGAACTTTTGACACCATTGGGCCTGTTCTCTGTTTTCATCAGTATGAAGAATCTAGAGACTTTTAATGCTTTTTACTTCTCTTTAAAAGGGATGTTTAACCACAAGCCTATGACTTCATTGCATTTACTGCACACTGAGGAGATAGAAGCTGTCAATTCCACTGCAGCCCAAGCCCCTTGACAGCCGTTGCAGATGGGGAGGCAGGTGGGGAACACCTCTGACATTGCAAGGGACTTGCATGTCCTCTCCAATACAATTCCAACACACACTCAACCTGCAGCAAGGCTTGTTGCAACACTACTTAAGGCAAGGCAGAAAAGCTGGGTGGAGTTTCCTTCTCTGGTTATGCGCGCCCTCTGCTCTCTCACCTGGTGTTGGGGTTTCCCTTCTAGCTATGGAGAAACTTCAGTCCATGGTGCATCGGAGCAGATCTCAATGTCCTGAGGCTGAGGGAGGAATCTGAGCAAAAGATTGCATATGTTTCAAAAGTGAGGCAGCTGTGCCAACAGGAGATCTTGTCTTACAGGTACGTCTCAGGCAAAGAGATGGATCTAGAGCTGTGTTCCAGCTTAACTGCCTGTCAGATCTCCAACTCTCTTGATTTCTTCCACATGTTTTAACTCCTCAGAGAAGAATTAATATCCACTTTTCTATCAAGGTTGTACCAAAAGAAGATGGAGAGATGAAGTAGAGAGAATAGGCCCAATAGTTCATGATGTGATTAATGAACCACAAATTCCCCAACAGTAAATAGCATTCCCAAACCAACCATCACTCCAACACACTTTCTGGCCACATCAGGTGGGGAGGGGACACATTGTTCTATTTTCACAAGTTAAGTGTGACTCCAGATTTATTGAATTTACAAGTTTCCTCCTTTCTAGATCTTCTACCAAAGACAGAAGGGTTTTTTTTTTCCATATATAGAAAACAAATAATACCATTTATCTCACGTGCAAGATAGTTCCTCAAACAACTGGGTCTTGAGATATTATTTCTACCAAGCATTAACAGCCATCATCCCCCTGCCAGCAAGCCTCACAAGGGCAGCAAGACCCTGACTGACTTAGATGAAGGGGAGCACAAAAATCTTCCTTGAACAGAGCTCACACTGTACTTCAGATGAGATCCCACTACCTGGAGTAGCTACTGAATTTATCACAGTCATGTTCAGTTTGGGACCTCTTACAACACCCAATTCTTGCAGAGCTGCCATCAGCAAATCATTCCTCAACCTCAAATGTCACAGTTGCCTGTTCACACACTGCTGACAGACACAGGGCTGTTTCCACAAAGGCCAGGCAGATTGTGAGACATGACCATCTCTGCCTCCTGGACCAGGCATACCGGAGAACATCTCACATGAGGTGGGTTCCCAGCTAACACATACCACTGCCCAGACAGGGAGCTTCTACAACGCCACCTTCCACTCAGTGAAGGGAACCCATTGCTTATTTAATCACAATCTCAGCAGTAGAAATGTTGGAAAGATCACCTAAATAGAAGCTTGTAAGATTTAAAGGTTCTGCTCCCATCTTGCTTGAAGACAATGGGATGCAGATGCCTCATGTCATCGGTTTTGTCACAGGACATTTGGGAATACTTATTTATACTTCTTAAATGGAAGATCAATCTTAATATTTACATTTGAACAGTATTCTTGTACAGATGCCAGGAAAGCAACTCTGATTTACTTTCTATTGTTTTAAAAGACAATGACAATTTTAATTTGGGAGCAAGTGGTGAGCAGAGCTTATTTCCTTGTCATTAGCAGCTGCCTTACATCAAAAAAGTCTAAAAATCCCTACACTTGATAGCCCAAACCACTTCAGGCTGAGCTGAAGTGTAAAATCTTGAATAGAAGACATCAATTTTAAATTAAGATGATCTTTGACCTACCTCAGAGTGAAAAACAGGTAAATTATCCCATCCTTCATTTAGGGGCTTGCTACGGGCAAAACCCTGTAGCTAGCTTCCAACTAACTACCAACCCTCACAAGACTAAGAAGTCAGGATTACGGTAGATATGCTGAAAGTGTAGCTCAGTGCTACCTGCAGTTACAAATTGAAACAGTATCAGGAATTGTTAAGAAGGAAATACAGAACAAAGTCATAAACCTCACAGTGTATCCCTGTCTGTGTGCCCATTAGCTCATACTCCAAAAGGGTGAAATAGAACTCAAAAAGATGCAAACCCAGGCACCAGATGAAACATGGGCTGCAGGAAGAAGAGCACAGAAAAGCAACAAAGATCTGCAAGAGATGTCCACAAAGCTGTGAAAGTCCCTGAGAAACAAAATACAGAATATCACCTTCTTTGTCCCTGCAGGACAAGAAAACGGTGTTCACAAAAATCATCATTGTGCTGCATGCTTGAAACAATGAAGAGAAGAGCCCTTTGCTGTCACAGAAAGCTCCAGCCCAAAAAGGCAGTCTGCTGGCTGACTTCATCCTGGACTTGACTTCACTTGGCAAAGGTATCATAACCTCAGCATCACAGCAGCTTAGCATGTGAGTTCATTTAAAAATAATAAAAGCTGAGAGAAAACAAACATACACAGGAGAATGCAAATTACTTCATTTCCAAGACACAGCTGCATCTGTTCAATTATTTCCCGTTTCCCATGGAAAGCCAGGAGCCAAGTACTGACTCTTCCTCCACTGCAGCTCCAGGAGTGAAACTGGAGTACAAGCCACAGGACTGGAGCTGCTTTCAGGGGTCTCCCACAGTTTGAGCCCTTAGCTGGAAGGAAAATGAAAGGAAGAAGTTGATTAGACAAAAATAAAGTGCCCTGAACAGCTGAGGGAGAAGTCAGACACTGCTTAAAGCAGACAAGTTTCAGACTTTTCTCATATGTGTTCAGGATATTCCCCTTGCTACAACTGCACCTCCAGCCACTTCAAACAAACAAACAACTGCATGAACTTTGATTTCCTTCCTCTATGGCTCTGGCTCCTGGGTATCTAGCAGTTGGACAGCAGATGTTATTCTCAGTCCAAAATAATCCAGAATTATGTATCCTGTTGCAGAAAAATTATATATGTTAAAGCTTTATACTTCAAGTCACTGCACACTTGGCTTTTGTCTTACCTGTTAAACTGTGTTTATTTTAATCCCTGAGTTTCCTCACTTTCACCCTTCTGATTTCCTCTCCCATCCCATGGTGGGGAGTGAGCAAGGGGCTGTGGGGCTCAGTTGCCAGCTGAGGTTAAAACACAACAGCATCTCTACCTGAAACCTCCAGTAACAATTACAGTAGAGCGGGAAAATATCAGGAGCCAACTCCCTAGGTGTGCCAGAGCTCTGGCAAGAGTGCTGGACTGGTGTAAACCCACATCTTACTGTCAAACAGGAGGGAAGCTGAGGCTGGAGTCAGGCAAGTCACAGCCCCAGCATGGACCACAGCAGGAGGGCAGCAGAGACAGAGCTGCCCCAAGAAACCCCAGAGAGAGAGCTGCACCAATAGATCTCAGCAGATTAGACAGACAAGGGGCATGATAGGCACTTTGGAAAATATTCTGGGCTTTTACCCACGTTGCATCATTTGCAGACTCCAGAGGATCACAGGATTGTGTCACATCTGTCAACAATTCCTGTCTGGGAAAGTGAATCATTGGCTGTGACTCCTACCTTTGTGTTCAACAGAATGCTGCTGACAGCTGCACGCAATATTGTTGTGCAGGTGATTGGGATTTCCACTCTGGCTCCAGCATTTCCATGTCTCTGCTCCAGGTGAGCAAAAAAACTCACAAACACCATGAACCAGTGAGGAAGCAGGGCTGGGTGAGGTATAAGGACATTTAGAGATGAAAACATTGGGACTATATGATGCTTTCTATTTATTTTCTATAAATATGCAAGAGTTTCATTTCTTCATCATTTTTTCAAAAGGATCAAAAATGTGAAGGAAAAAAAAGAGAGCACTTAGGTGAAATAGTGCTTGCACTTGGGAAGAAAACTCCTAACTAGGCTCTGTGTCACACCAACGCTCCCAGTCCCAGGGTCATATTATATTCAGAACTGTGCAAATCAGAGATAACTTTGGTCAGTTTTTATCTCTGTATTTAGTAACCCTGAAACCTCTACAACTGCTGGTGAAGTCAAACATTTCCAGATACACAGGCCAGATCTTCAGCAGATCAAACATTTTAAGTGCCAGTATCAAAGAAAGAGCAAATATTGTCCATTAAGTCTTCCTCTACCCCAAAACATGCATGGCCCAACACAACCTTATCTTTTCGCTTCTGCAAGTTGGATACTGTGCTGCATTTCCAAGAAGTGAAAAAATAGATGCATCCACAAATCTGATTTCACAGAATGACAGAATGGTGGGATTGGGAGGGACCTCTAGAGCTCATCTAGTCCAATCTCTTGCTAAAGTAGATTCCTTTCAATCAGGTCAGACAGAAACATGTCCAGGCAGGTTCGGAAACCTCTCAAGAAGATGACTCCACACCCTTCCTGGGCAGCCTGGGCCAGGGTTCTCTCACTCTCCTAGCAAAGTTTTGCCTTGTATTCCAGTGGAACTTCTTCTGTTCCAGCTTGTGCCTGTTGCCTTTGGGCACTATGGAAAAAAAAGACAGGCCTCATCCTCTCAACATCTGCCCTTTAGGTATTTATCAGCATTGTCAAGGTCCCCACTCAGTTTTCTCCAGGCTAAACAGCCCCAGGTCCTGCAGCCTTTCCTCATCAGAGCCATGTTCCAGTGTCCTGATCATCCTGATAGCCCTGCACTGGACTCCCTCCAGAAGTTCTCCATCTCGCTTTAAGTGAGGAGCCCAGAACTAGACATAGTACTCCAGATGTGGCATTACCAAGCTTCCCTTCAGAGAAAAGTATCTGCCACAAAGCCACGTGAAGTCTCTCCTTTGTTCATCTTTCAACTCACAGCCTCTCCACTAGCCCTGCAATGCATTTGTGGTCAGCATCTCACAACAGCTGTACTGTGCACAGAGTGTAAACATCGCTACATTTGGACTCCTGCTCCTTCTCAAGTTCCCCAATTCATGGTACAGCAGATTTCCTTCCTCCAAATACTGGTGTGCATCACTCCTCCTCAGTCTTGCCTTCCTGTAGCTGCTACTACGAAGAAAACTAACTCTATCTCAGCTGAAACCAGGACAGATAATGCCCTGACACTACTGTGTCTTGTTGCAGAACAGGATTGGGATTTTGCTTCCTTTCCCAGAGCACCTTAGGATAAAAAAAGCTACTGTGCCAGTTCCAGTATCAGCCACTTGAGGGCCATCCTGCTTCACAGAAGAGCAGCACTGACGCCAGAGTGAAGTCCCAGCACGTAGGGAGCAAAGCAGCTTCAAACACACCCAAGCAGGGCTCAGCAACTGCTCCTCTGTGCTCAGTCTCACCAGGACTCCTTGGGCAGCACCATGCAGCACAGCTACCCCAGCCCCTCTTCACGCTGATCACACAACCCTCACTCTTCGAGGTCTAATAATACGGCACTGAAAGCAGAAGCCAGTGGAGAAGGCACTGAAGAATGACCAAAGACAGAGCCTCAAGGGTGCTGCTGCTCAAGCCCCAGCTCACTTCCCAAGGTCTTGTCATTAAAGCTCATACATGAGTCTCACAGAAAGCCCAAGGGAGGGGATGACCTCACAGCATGTTACTGCAAAGGGGCAGGTTTGTTCTGGAGACCACATCAGAAGTAGTGCAGTAACAGAGCTTCAAAGGTCAGTCAACAAGATTAACAGTTGTTCTAAGCAGCCTGGGAAAAGGAAAACAGACTTTATCCTTGCCCAGCTGATCTCCATCTTTGTGATCCCAGACTGAACAAGCTCAAGTGACCTATCTAAAAAGCAAAGTTCAGATCCTCTAAAATAAGCTGCCTCAAAAGCCTGCTCTGAGTAAAAGTTACACTTTTTAGAAGTGCTGAGCTCATTCCAGTTGACCACAAGGTCAATGTGGTGCTTGCATAAGAAGGCAACGGCCAAGCTCCACTGTCAGGCTTGCTTCTGAAAATCTAAGTGCAGGCAAGAAACAAAAACTTTTTAGGAAGACAGTCAGATTTAATGACTTTGGATACTTACTAGTAATGACCTCACTGCACAATCAAGTGCTGCTCCACTGCACAAGGCCAGATGGAGCTGTATGGCTGATTTACTCTGAGGGAGGTTGGGCAGTGTAACTCGTGGTGCCCCTGCATAAGAACATTAGAAGAAAACTCAGCGATTCAGGGGTCAGAAAAGGCACAGCACACACAGTTTGGGGCCTCAACCCAGAGGTGGGGAAGCACTTAGAGGAGAAAATATGATTACTGCTACTACTAATAATAGCAGCTTTACTAAAGCCATAAAGGCCATTACCGTTAGAGCTAAAAAATAATGAAGTAGTTAAATCATTTACAGAGTGCCTGAAAAATAAAGAGGGCAGAAGTGCCTGTTTAAAACCTGTCAACTGTGACTGCTCTTTCAACCCAGTTGCAAGAGTTCAGATAACCCAGCACTTAATTTTTGGAACATCCATTCAATCCTGGTGAGACAAGTCATTCCACATGACACCAGGCATCACTTGCCATATAAGCACTGGTAGATATTCCCAAAAGAGACTCTGCTGAGATGCCAAACCCTTATTTTCCCTGTGCTTGTAGTTGTAGAAACTGGAGCAGTGAAGCTTTCTTCTCACTAACACCTCCCAGGGGAGAAACCTCATGACCTTAAAAGTCTTTTCCAACCAAAATGATTCTATTGAAAAGATGAGTGTGCTGAAGTGGCTCCGAAAACTAGGAGATTCTCCTTCCCGCACTGCTTGTCTCCCAAGAGCTCATCTTTAAATAAAACTTTAATATGGACAAATGTAATGCAAATGCTTTCAGCAACTGAAACCAGTGAAACTACTGAACCATCCCTAAGACCTGACAGCTGTAGCAAGTTGCCTTTCTTTCTCATCCAAGCAAGAAGCACAGTGTAAAATACTGCAGGCTTCTAGTTCCCGTGTTGGGAGCTGCCCAGGTCAGGGCAAATCCTGAGTCTGCAGGGACTGATGGGGTATTATACTGAAGCAAGCCCTGGAGCCTGCAGCAGCCTTCAGTCAGGTGCATATTATTTAATTGATTTGAAGGGATTTTCTGGACTGCTAATCACTGTGAGGTAATTAAAAACCTGTGCAGCATATTGAAAGCTGCAGTATATTAGAGATGTTAAATTCCTGAGAAATCCTTTAATAGGAATAGTTGTTCCCCTCACTTTGAGTGTACAACCTCTGAGTGTTGTACTCTTCTCTAAGAGTCATCGGTGGGTAGGTGAACCAGAAGGCACTCAGGGAAAGTGCCCAGCAACAGTGTGTCAAGAAATCAAGGTGAAATATCCATACACATTACAAAGATCATCCACGGTTCTTGAAAATAAAGATCTTTAAAAGCCATGAATTTTGGAGAGGACAGAAGTTCTTGTTCTTACAAGCATAAGCTGCCTCACTGAAAAGGAAAGGAAAAAGGAAAACTGAAAGTTCTGCTTCACAGTTTGCATTTAACTACTCACTAATGATTCATGTTTCTAAGATACTCATGGTTTCCTTAATCTTTTCATGTTTCTCAGAACCAGCTTCAATGTTTAATAAAGCCCAGCCACTCTTTCACTGCTGTGCATATAGTGGGAAGAGACAAAAGCCCATAACTCATTCTGACATTCTTTTTGATGTTTTCCAAAGGACCAGTTTTTGTTCAAGCAGCACACCAAACAGATGAGAGTGCACACAGAGAGATGCCATTTCACAAATGTCTTTACATGAGATGCCATCATATACTCATGCCATCTTCCAGGAGTTTGGCATTACATCTACCTGGTTTGATTTCTTTTTTCCCCCAAAGCCTTTCCCAAGTGATTCACTCTCTCAGAGTGCTCTGCTCAAGAAGACTCAATCACAGCAAGTCCCACGTGACCTCAAATGAAGGGCTATATCTCCTTTCAACATGCTATAGGACGGCCTTAGTGGAATCCTGGTCACAGACAGAGATGTCACATAATAGTGTAATACATGTATCAACAGGGTATAAATCAACACAAGCTATAACACAAAAGCTTTCGCAAGAATTCCAAGTACATCTCTTTTTTTGCTTGTTTGTTTTATTTTCATTTTTATCCCAGTGTCAATACAGCAAAGCCTCAGATTTGTCAGGGTTCTTACAGTACCACTGATTTTTGTTTATCTAGTGTAGCATTAGTATAAGGAGTACACAGCAGTCACAGAGCACAGCCAGCCCTTGCTCCACTTTGCATGTTGTATGGTGAGTTCAAGAAGGCCAAGGCTGGAAGCAGATCATTTTATCACTCCACTGGCTACAGCAGAGGTTCACAGTAATCACTCCAGTGGCTGCTCAGAAGGTGGGAAGAATATTTCCACAGGCAGCAGCAATGTAAAAATAGCAGCACGTTTCCAAATAAACAGGCTTCAAAGAAGAGCTTCTACCTCTGCTGAACACATCATCACCTTGTTTCCAAGAGTTCTGCTCTCCATCAAGGGCAACATGGAGCATCTGGCTCACAGGCCTCACCTACTCCTCCTTCCTGCAAGGGACGGGTCAAATAAGCCTTCTAGCTCCTCTAGCTGCAGAGTTGCCTTCGTTCTTTTCATTCACCTTGTCTTTATCCAATGACCCACAGAGATGCCAGTAGGACAGAACAGGTGGGTAAGATAATACAACTTCGACCATATAGCAAAGCCCAGAACCACTTCCAATTACCATGGTTCTAAAATGCAGAAAGCTTGCCCGTACAACAGCCTTGAGGGGTTACCTTTAAAACAGCAAGCTTTTGGCTCAGTAGAGCATCACTTGTCATGGTTCAGAAGGAACACACCCATGAGCCCATCCTCAATGAGGAGCATGACATTCGTGAAACTACAGCCTATGACTGTCAGTAATCAAACTGTTCGATTTAGGCTGTCAGTAATCAAACACCCTGGATTTCTCTTCAGCTCCACAGCTCACTCCTGATCCATCACAGTCCACCACAGGCAGCAAGTCAACAGCAAAGCCCAAAATGCTGCCAAAGTGCATCCAGACCCACATGTTTCAGTCACCAACTGTGATGGTGAAGCCTCTCCCACCAAGCAACAGCACTGCCTGCACATTAAAACACCATAGAAAATTGAAATGAAAAATGTTTTGGCATCCCCTAAACCTATCACATCCAAAGGAAACAAGCCTCTACTTGCTTTCCAGGGAAAACATGAGGTGAAATTAGAAGCGGCCATTAAAGGAAACATGAGTCACTGTGTTCTAACTGGCTTCGGTTTTATCTGCACCTCCCCAGGCCAAGGGGTCATTCTTTGAAGTGGAGGATTCCCTTTTGATAGTTAGATTATCACTGAGGAGAAAACACTTTTTGTTCATGCATTTGTTTTGTTGCCATGTTGTGTTTTATAAAGATTTTCCCTCTGGTTTTAAGGGTTAACACTTCCCAAGCCCAGCTGATGGGATGCTGTGTTTGCTCCTTTGATTTTTAAAGCTTGAGCCTTTTTCCTCTCTTCCTCCGTTTCCCTCAGACTGACATTTTGGCAGTCACATGTAGAAAATCTGCAGTCCAAGGAGCAGGGATGTAACATAAAACTAATGCTTGTCTCAAGAAAACAGCTACCAAGCTCAGGCAGGGAAGATGCCACTCATTTCTGCGGTAGCACTGCTGACGGCTGGGACCACAGAGCTGTTCCAGCAAAGCTCATGACGAGCACCTCCAGCTCACCACAGAGTCAGGATTGACTGCAAGGATCCTGGCTGGGGATTTAAGACCTTGTCAGTCTCCCCCAGCATGTATTGCAACCTCTGCTCTCTTTCATCAGCAAAACACAGGATAATGTGTTTGTTGACAGTTCCAACTCCTGGCCTCATTATGAGGACAGCACGTGTTAAACTGTTATTGAATGAGATCCCTGAAGACCATAGTACACTACTTGGGTTCTGGAGAAGCAATACATCTACATCATGAACATACTAAAAACATCCTGGTATCAGCTGTCAGCTCAGCACAAAAGCCATCAGACTTTAGAGCTTTCTCATCCCTCCTCTCCCTGGAGAGATGCTCTTCCCATGAGGCAGCTCAAAGGAACTTCTCATCCAGCCCAAACTCCCACTGGCTGCGGAGGCTGCTGCAGATGAGTTTAAAATCACTCTTTTTTTGGCACTAGGTCATTAATGGAAGTTGTAGCAGATTTTAAATTCTCATCTGTTAACAAAGAGGTTTAAAATTTGTTAGAGAAACCTGGAGACTTTTCAAATAACACCACCACAGCAGCCAAGGTGATCAGTGGTGTTTTACATTACTAACGTAAATGTATCCTATTGTATGAGTATTTCTGATGTTGGGCTTCTTTCGCTTTTCTTTTAGGGAAAATATAGCCTCAGGCTGGTTGCCCCAAACCACCACAGTCCTTTTGTTGAAATGTTTCCAACTTCAGGTATTTTTGAGCATAACATTATAATGAAATCATGCAGCCCAACCCTGAACCAGTGCAAGGGAATATTCCTATTTATGGAGGTAAGTTAAAGGGGAGGAGAGATGACAAGCAAAGGAGAGATCATTCCATATTAGATGAAGTGCAGCCATTTTTCCTGTTTTGAGAGGTCTTTGAGAACCATCCAGGCAGCTAAACAGGCTGTGTCACCACCTCTGAACAATGCCTAAGCATAGCAGGCACAGTGAAGAGAGACGTTCCCTGCTACAAGCATTGACTTTTCAAAGCATATGGAATAAGGAAAGCCATTATCAACAATTCCGTCCCTATTCAATGTGTCAGAAGGAAAAATTCATCCCGTGGGATACTGGAGTTTGGCAGATTGACTTTGGCTCCCTCTCTAAATCCCCAAGGCAGGCTAGCACAAAGACCTTCCTCATCAGTGTTTTGTAAGCAAGAAGTTTTACGGTAACTGTCACCACAGCAGACCATGGGCCCTGTATGGAGGCACCAGACGTGACTGCTTGGAGCCAGGAAGGAATGGAGACATCCACACTGCTGATTCCCAAACACAACACTTCAAAGTCATAGTGAATTCCTGATGAGTTGACCTAGAAGGCAGCTTTCATGCCCACAAATAGATGCTCTGCTGGGCGCAGCATACAGAAACACCAGTGAAAGAACACATTGTTCTTCTATGCCAAGGCAGGACAAAGTCAATACTACAAGGAGGGACCTGCCAAAATGCATCAGGGGAGACCAGGGCAATGCTGCTCTGAGACCCAAAGCAAGCCTGACTCCAGGTTGTTCCTCACACACCCCATTATACTCCAAACTTCTTCTGCAGCAACAAGGTCAATGCAAGAGGAACATGTAAATGATGCAAAAGAGGAGGAAGAGCCATACAGCCTTCAGCAGCAGACAGAGGAAGCCAGGAGTAAAATCAGTCTAGAAACTGGCACCACAGTTACACTCCATTTGATTTAGAAATTTCATTATAAGGTTTTTTTTCCCCCCCATACAGATTATATGTGTCCTTCAGCAAAGAGGCTTGATTCAGAACATCGTCTGCCTTACTGTACTGTCCCTTCCTCCCACCACCAAACAAAATTAACTTCATTTCCTTGCTCTGAAAGCACCAAAAGCCACTTCTCACATCATCTGAGAAACCCCAGATTACTGTTCAATCACAGTGCCATGAGAAATGATGACACGATGGCCATGGAGTCAAGTTGGTGATGCTGGAAGAAGCACAGACAGGAGATGCAACGTTAACCTCACCATCACCCTGAGATGCAGAGGAAGCACTTGTGTTTGCAAGTTATTTGTATTGCAGCATTATCATGTCTGTACAGAATCATGCAAAAGAGGTGGTGAGGGGGTGGAAATCAGCACATAAGGCAGAAGAGATTAAATGCATTGCCTTGCATTATGACTTTGTACATATTACTCTGCAAATCTTCTAAAAAAAAAATGAAAAAAGCTAGGTAACTACTATATCAAAGAAAGATTTTTAAAAACTACTTTACCAGATCACTTTCAAAAGTAAAATCACAACTTCAGTCCTTAGTAAGTAAATATAAGCAGAGTCATAACAACAGCAAACACAAGCAATGCAGGATAATAGCACTCACTTCCTAGTACCTGTTCTCATTTTCTGCTTGGTTTTAGTTCAACTATGTCCAACCACAGGGGAAAAGACTTCTCCCCCCAGATATGCCCTGTTTTGGCCCTTAGAGCCATCATCTTTCTCTAGCCTTTTTGTGACATGTCTGAGCTCAAATTTGTCCCTAAGCTTTCAGGACATCACTCTAACATAAGTCATTGTGCTCTTGGAGTACCAGAGAATCCAAAGGGAAACAGAGCATGAGGTTTCAGGAACAGTCCCATTCAGGGGAGATGGTAGAGATGATTACAAGTCCCAAGATTTCTGCTGGCAGAGGACTCCAGGTCTGTCCATCTCATGGAGTAGTCAACCAAGAGCAGAGTAAAGTCCAGAGGGGATGCCACCACAGCAGAGATAGGAAGGTGACTCAAACTCTGGTAGAAATCCAATTCCTTTCTCCAGGAATTGGCAGATACACAGGAAAACCCTGAGATTATATCTTCATAAAATCTGGACCTTTTTTTTTCCTTTCTCTTTGGCAGCTCCCAGGAAGATTCACATTCCATTTGGCTTGTTGTAGCCTTTGGCTGAAAGATCTTGTCCTTCCATCACAGGGACAATTGCACAGAGAACATGGCAATCACTTGACTCTCCTCAGGATGAGCAAGTGCTGCTTTGTGGATTTCTTCTCAGTTGAGGGAAAAGTACCCAAAAAGTACTTAAAGTATCCAAAAGTCTCCTGTATACCTTCAGTCAACAGCCATGGACCTGTGCCAGGGAGAAGGAGGAGGAAACTAAGTAGTCCTCACCTTTCCTGGAAAAGGAAAATGCAAACCCGTAAAGATTATTCACTGATTAGGTTGGATTTCTTCTGGCTGGAAAGGTTGCCACTTTATTTTTCACTACATTTCATTTATTTCTGCAACTTTCATATTGAATCTCACAACTTAAACCCCTTTATAGCACCCACTCTATTCCCAAGTGACTCTGTTCCATCTTAGCTGTCAGATAAGGCAGCCATCCTTCAAGCAATGCTCCTCATATAGAAATCAAATGTATGGGTCAAAGTGTCAGGGATAGAGCTTGGAGGGGACTGTAGATATGGCAAGAGCTATGTCAGGGTTAAGGCATGAATCACCACCTCAGAGACAGGACAGTCTTCTTCCCAGGGAGATGCATCACTGGCCCCTGTAGGCTCAGTAGTTTTTAAAACACGCTGCTTGCTAGTTGCCCAGTAAAGTTCTCCTCTGTCTCTGCATCAGCTCACAGATGAAGCCTGAAAGCCTGGCTCAAACTAAACCTGGAGCTTCCACATACCTAATTTAAATGAGCTGAATCCCTTCCAATAACTCTTCTGCAGGTCCATGCATGAAAGAAATAACAGAGCTGGGAGCTGAACACAGGCGTCCTGAGTCTCACCTCAGTGCCTCATCCACAACATCACCCTCTTTCTCTCCCTGTGCACACAGTTAAAAAAGTCTTCATAAAAATAAAAATGCAATAAGAGTAATAAGAGTGCACACCTTGGATGGGGAACTAATCCCTGAGGATTTAATTACAGATTACTTCCTTGTCGTAGTCAGCTCACTCTCCAACAGTTATGAAATTTTCATCAGTCGAGTCAAACCTATTTCAGCAGATAGAAATTGGCAATTTTGCATGGGAAACATTGATCTTGAGGCTTTATTTTGCCACTGCACAGGGCCCTGTATGTTGCCCTCCATTGCAAGACAGAAAAACAACCCCAAGCCCTCAAACAAATGTTTCCTATATTAAAAAAAAATAAATAATTAAGATTGCATTTTAAAACTTCCCCCCTACACCCCTCCCTGATACTAGATTATTTAACATGGGAGACTGCAAGAGAGGCAAGGTCACAGTAACAGAGATCCATTCATATCAGAAGGCTGCTGGCTGGACTTAACCAAAGCTGGCAGAGGCATTAATCAAATCAGTCATCTTCATTTCTGCCCATACAGGGCTATCTCAGAATGCCATTTCAGATCAGGACTAACAATGTTATAGCATCTGTTTCATTAAGGGGCTCTGGAGAAGGTTGGGATTTTGAAGGTATATGAATTGAGGATTAATTTGGTGGGAGGACTGCAAGCTGCCAATCTCAGCTGGAAAGCAGCATTTGAACAGAGAAATTGGAGCAATTATATCATCTTTACATTATCTATAGATAGGGATTATGGCAAGAAGACATGTATGAGACACGTGAAGACTCTGCTTAAGGGTTTTAAGTGTACCTACATGAGGATTTTGGACTCAGATTTAACAGGAATAGCAGGGTTGGTAGCTGTTGAGTTACTAAGTTAATACCAGTGAGTCAGCTGCCTGCCTTACTGAAGTCAAAGTCTTACTAACTACAATTTTTTTCTCATCTTTTGGCACTTTAGGCTGACTTTGCTGGAGAGAGAGACGAGAGGAAAAAAAGACATATAGCCTGCTGCAAGACAAACAGAAGAGCAGTTGTACAACACACTGACAGCCAATGGACAGTATATTACTTCGTACCTATAAATAATGCAACAGAGATATCTGCAAAGAATGAGCCTGTGCTTAGTCTGTTATCTGGTGCACACATAGACAAGACGTGGGCTCATGAACCCACGCGACACGAGAAGGTTCCATGAGATGTCAGCACAGCTCAGTTGCTGCCACAACATGGCCAAAGGAGAGGTGGCAGGATGATTTGGGCAGATTACTCTTCTCACAGCGGGGAGCTTGGGCTGATAAGAGCAAGCAGCAGAGCAGAGCAAGCCTGAATGGCAGGTCACAGGGGCAGGCCATCTCCTAATTTACAATGCATAAGCTGTTATTACCAAAGTGTCACACTGTTCAGTCTGTCTATTTTTTCCCTGCAGGATGTCTGCCCACTGCAGCATCACAGCACAGGCTGCCCAGCAGCACCAGGGCAGTTCAGGGAAACATCCCCCCTGCTTCAGCCGGCTTCAAAGCCGTTTCATCCCTCTATAGCAGCCACACATTTGCCATCAAATCCACCAGTTTCCTACCCTGGGTGACTGCTCCCAGGGGGTCCTTTCCTTTCAGTCTTCCCCCTGCTGCAGTTTCTCATTTCTTCCCACAAAGCCCCCAGCCCCTTCCCTGCTCAATGCTCCATAACACTACAAAATCATTGTGATGCCACACAGAGCACATGAGCCTGCTTGGGGACCAGAAGCAGCATAATCACATCAACACAGACCTGTATCTGAATTAACTAGCTGTAATGAGCTGCAGGGCTAAGTGGCACCACACGATACTGTTGTGCTTGTCCTGCTTTGGGGACTGGTGCTGAGCACAGAGCCAGACACACCAATTTGCTCAGATTTCCCTCCTGATGCTCACAACAAAATGATGCCAGGCAAAGGTGCACCTGACAGACACTTCTGTGAGAAAAGAGTTTCTCTTCCACTCATCATCAGGTACAGCCCAGGACAGACACACTACCTGCTCTAACTGGTTCAGGCAGGTGTCTTTTCTCCTCCTCTCAATCCTCATGCTAGAAGCACAAGGTGGATGCATATAACCCCAACATTAGCTCCAAGGGCCCTGCATGCTAAACCTGTGTCTATCCAGCTTAGGTATATGAGCAGCACCCCTTCAGGCTTTCACCAATGTCTAGGCAGGCTTTAATAACCTTTCAAAGAGCATTACTACCTATACTCCACAAGTAGTTCAAGCAGCAACCCTGGTTTTAGTTTACTATAAGAGTAAATCTCTTCTGTTACTTCTGCTGCCCACTTGCCCAACTGATACTGGATACAAATACAAAACACAGTAAAGCCTCTCAGTAGGACTAACATAACTTAGAACTTTTCCATATTCATACTCCTCTTTTAGGACTCCTGCTGCCTCTCAGGCTTCCTGGACCTACAAGGTTTCAGCAGCTCCTCAAACCACAGCCACCCTCAAACCTGGACTTTTTCAGCTAAAGCTAGTACTACTCCTCCATAGTTCAACCCTCCTCCTTTCAGCTGAAACAGATACATGCAGCCCACCCCTCAACGCAGCTAACTGGCATTACTCACTCCTGCTCACTGAGCCTAAGCACAGCCAATCTGCACTAACAGCCCTAGGGGGATTCATTTTCTAGACTCTTGTGTATGAAATCTACAGTAAATGCTTCCAAGAAGAATATGATTGATGCCAAGATTTACAACCAACAAAAGCAAAGAGCAGTGAAGCGAGTAGCCTAGAACAGTGAGAGCCTGGGCATAACCAGTCTGAGCAGGAAAGAAAATGTTCTGTATGGTAGAAAGATTTATTCTTTTCTCTTTCTGCTCATTACAGAATCACAGAACCTTAAAGGTTGGAAGGGACCTTGAAATTGTTCCTTTTCTTTTTAAATCCTCCCCCCAGACACCACATGGGATTTCACATTAAGAGCTGCAGATGTTGAACAATGTTCTCTGGTACATTTAACAGCTCCTTTATCCCTTCTGAAAGGGATAAAGCAGCCCAGATTTGATATTTTCAAATTAATTTTTAAAAGCAGCATACCAAATCCAAGTATTTTTTCAAGTCACTGCAAGGCGCCTCGTGTCCTAAAACATAGACTTCTTCTTACATAGTGAGTTGAACACCAGACAATCATTGAAGTAAAACAAATGCACCAGACTGTGATCTTCCCCTCCTGTAGGAACTGACTTCCAGACTAAGAACTGTATTCACCCAAAAGCTATAAAGAAGCTCAGAGATGAAACAGCTTCAGCATTAACTGTGACATGTTACTTACTTGCTTAAAGCTCTCTTTGTGCAGATGACTAGAAGGTGGTCAATGTGATGCCAGTTTTCCAAAAGGTTTCAATGATGAGCAGAGGGGCTACAGAGCAATAAGCATGATGAATTAGGAGAAAGTGGAATAAAGAAGAGGGTGAAGAGGCACACGACTAAGGACACCAGGGAAAAGGCAGCATGGGTTTTCAAGAGAGGCTCTGCCCCAGGAATAGATGGGAGCTTGGTGAAGAAGCCCATAAGCATGTAGAAAAGAAAACTGTAATTACTGCACTTTGCTTGGATTGTCCTTGGAGGGGTCCTTGGACAACTAATCTTCCATGAGACAAAAGCAAAGGTCATCATGCAAATAAATAATTGGTCAAAAGATAAGAAACGAAGTGTGGGAGTAAACAGACAATTTTCAAAGTGAAGAGTCATCCAGTGCCTTCATAAATGAGCTGGAAAAAGGACAAAGTTTGCTGATGATGCAAAATTATTCTGGAGAGTAAAGATGAAGTCAAACTGAAAAATTAGTCTGCTTCTTGATCCCAGTAGTATCTTAGACTCCCAGCTAAGTCTACTGGCATAATAAGGCTCTAGCACTCCTCTACACTAACGAAGACCATGATGTCTCTTTGCAATGTCATTAATTTGAGACAATTCAAGTAGGTCCCTGCACCATGTGCCCTGGGCATGGCCATGGTCCTGCAGAGGCAGGGCTAGCAGGGCAAGGTAAAGGAGTTTAGCAGGGAAACGCTTGATGCTGCTGGCAAGAGCTGCCATTGGCACAGGACACAAAGGCAGGGAGATGCCCATCCCTGCTGAGCAGGTGAAATGCTGTCAGCTCCCACTGCTTTTTGAGCAGCTTTCTGTGCACAACTAAATAATTAGCAGCTCTTGCTACGCTGCAGAAAGGCATGGCTAGATGCTGCTGTGGCACAGAGCCCTGGATTAACACTTGGGTAACGTCCCAAAGGGGACTGGGCCTCAGAAAGGGTCAAGAACAAGTCACTGAGAGCCTCTTTGCAAAAAGTTGTGGGATACTTAATTGCACTGAGTCATACACTACTAATGCAGGCTGGCCAAGGCAGCTTCAAGTCACTAAGATCCTTCAATGTTAACACTTAAAGGCTCACAACAACAGGCTGTGCCAACAGCCACCCATCCCATGCAGCAGCTGCCCAATATGTCTCATTTGTGTTGGACACAGATGATTTGCAAAGTGTAACGGCTTAGAGGCATCCTGCAGCCCTAGCCTCAAAAGCCTCTCTGTATTCCTGACCTTCAGTGTTCTAGCCTGGAGAACAATTATATTCAAAATTGTCTGCTAATGACATGCAAATAGTGCTGGCAGCTCAAGAAGAGATTGGCTATGGATTAACATGGAATTGTGGGGGTTTGGGTAGTGGGGATGGGAAAGTGCTGACCTGCTCTCCTTTTGGGCACCGTGGACCAGCACACAGAGCCCAGAGGGTGTGTGGGAAACCCATCTGCAGCTCCAAGCACACATATCAGAGACAATCTCTCCTCGTTCATACATGGTGCAGCCTTCATATTGAAATAAGAGCAGCTTTGGGCACAGCTATGATGTGTAAGCACACAAAGTGAAGCACTTCATTTTCCAGCAAATCTCTTCATTTGTACAGCCCCAGGATGCTGCAGAGTGAGGCAGGATCCAAAGCAGGAGGATGAACAGGAGCCAGCACAGGTGCGGCTGTAACAGCCACCCCAGTGACACCTCAGTCAGATGGCCAAAAACTACATCCCATATCACTCTGATGGGAATTGAGAGGTGATGTGCTCAGGGTCTAGAGACACAGAAGACGATGACTTCAGCCTACTACTGGTTTCTGTACTAAATGGGTTTTTTTATGTTTTGGAGGGGTTTTTTTTCACTGATGTGTTTGCATTTTGGCATTTACAGTCTGAAAATCCAGGGATGCACAAGGGATTCTGCTCCCTTTGACTCACCAATAAAACAGCTGTGGCTTTGACACCCCTTCCAAACCTCCCCCCAAAACCCTCCCTTCAGCTGCACACAGCATCAAAAGGACATGACACACTTCAAAGGCAGCTCCTCAGCCTGCTGGGAACACTCTGTTTCAAAGATGAAGGTTTTACAAGACCTCCAAATGTGCAGCAGTGGTACAATAAAAATGTTCTGAAGCCACCAGGGTGTTTTATGCTGCAGCTTTGTGGTGACTTTTATGCAACAGCTTCGTGGTGATTGTTCTGTGGCTGCTGCCATAAGCTTTTTTGTGATACAGCACAGCTGGGCTCAGCTACTGATGAGAAATTAGCAGAGATGAAAGAAAATATCAGCAGTGAGGCTAATTTGGGAAAGATGCTGTGTCCATATGGAAAGTTTGGGTCAGGTGAGAGTAGTTGTGAAAACTATTAAGTACTCCAGGAATGAGGATCATGATCTACTTGTGCTAGAGGGCACGGATGGAGCAGCTCAGCCCTGCCAAGTGTGGGCAGGGAGGCAGCACAGGCCTTTGTCTTGGTGTGGTGTGATGGGTTTGTGTGGAGCTGCTTTTGCTTGGTAATAGCAGGAGGAGGCTGCAGTACTGGCCCTGTAATGAGTTCTCAAAAATTCCCCCAGCTCTGAGTCAGACCCATCTCTGCCCTGCCAGGCCAATCTGGCACCTCTGTGATTACTGTTTAAGAAGTGAAATCTGCAGTGGGTGGAGGACGTAGAAGAAGTGTGACAAGATGGAGGTCACCAGCAGCTCCAGGAGAACCCCATGCTGGGGAAAGACATTAAGTATAGCGAGGACCCTATGCCAGGAGGGGTGACTGAGCCCTCAGCAATCCCAACCCCATCCTCAGTCCCTACCGGTTGCTGCATGAAGCCCCTTCTCATTGAGAGGTGCAGCACTCACCTGCTAGAAAGCCTTCATTAAGCAAAGTGTCACTTTGGACCAAACCAAGACAAAGAAAAGCCTTTTGAAACAATAAAATGTGCTCTCCAACTGTGAAACCGGGTACCTGCTTCCTACTGCTTTTGACTGGGGAATTAAGCCCCTTTTTCTACATTAGAGCTGTTTCCAGGAGAATTTCCCTCTGACATAAAATGCAAATGGCTACATCCTACTCAGTTTTATAAAATACAGGAGCAAGAAATAGCAGGAAAGGACAGTAGGCAGAGGATCACTGTGCCCTGAGAGAAGGGAAATGAAAGGAGGAAAGAAATCACTGCCTGAGAGGAACAGCTCTCTGGTCAGGATGAAGTGCTATGTCTACTGCTCACTTGACCAAACATCCTTCAGCCAGTTCCTACATCAAAAAGCCAAGAGAAACAAACATCATGCAGTGTCTCCTCTGTGCTCTGCAGGGTCCATTGCTGCCTCCCAGACCTTGTCCTGATACCAGAGAGGTTCCTGTAGAGAGGGATTGTCTCCCCAGCACAAGTGACCCATCTGCTACTTGCCCCTCATCACAGGAAACAACCCATGGAAGGCAAAGCACCCTGTTTAAAAACCAGCACATGTTTTGAAGTCTTTCAATTAACAGCTGTCATTTCTGGCAGTGCTTTTAGCTCAAAATGTTTCCCTTCCAAGTACTCCGAAGGCAGCCGTTCCCAACTGGCTGGGCAAGGACTTCACAACAGCACATGGGGCACGGGAGGTAAACACACAAAGCTCATCATATCTGAGGACAGATGCTGCACTACTGGATTTTGAGGAGAAGAAAGGGTTTCTCTCACCTGAATTACCAGTTCATGTGTGATCCAGCCTCTCCTGTAGCCCTCCTCTGACCATGGATTGGAACCCACCACCATCACCATCCAGTGCAGGGCAATGGTCCCACACACTGACTGCTGACTGAACCACTGGGACAAAGCCCTCGTGCCAGACAGCTATTTCAGCTGGGTCTGTCCATAGCCTAGGGGATCTGTGCTGTACAGCCCATGCCACACAGGGAGGTGGCTTAGAGAGGAGAACACAGCCTCTGCCCCTACTTGGTGACTCCCAGACTTCTGCTCTACCACTGCACTGCTGCGAGGGGCTGGATGCTTCTGGTCAAGAGATGCCCTGAAAGCTCTCGAGGGAATACAGCATAAAGCAAAAAGAGGACATCAGCCCCAGGTGAGGTTGAAACAGCATCATGAGGACTCCAGCTCTGAACTTAGTGACGCTGCCACAAGAGGGAAAAAAAGGACTTTACTATCTCCTATGTCTTCACAGCAACATAAAGACAGGCACTAGAAGTCAGCACTGAGCTATTACCAGGGAGAAGTAGCTTGCCAGAGTAAGCAGGAAAATACATGATGTGAGATTATAATTTATTATAGAAAAGCAGTTTAGTAAAGAAGAATTTGAATTAGCATCTGCTGCTGCAGAGGTGACTCTTACCAGCTCCAGCTGTCAGTTACTGTCACCATCCCCAGGCCCTTCCAGCTCTACCCCATGTGTGCAGGGTGGCAAATGCCACATGGAGTCCACAGTGGCATAAACTCTATGCAATGACATTTGCAGCTCATTACATGCTACCAGACAACCTTTCATGCTTGAAAGCTCCATCAGAAATCTTTGTTGCCAAGCAGAGGCAGCAAGGGCTAAGGATGTGTACTGCCCTCCATGCTGAGAAAACACCTGAGACCAGCAACAGGAACTTTAGCTGGAAATAATGGGAGCTTGATTTTTTTCTCTACAAGTCTTTTGATACTAATCACTTTCCTAAATCCTCTAACTCCCAGTTATGAACAACCAGAGTGAGAAATGCAGAATAGCCTACGAGGGGAACAGGGCAGCTAGAGAGGAGAACAAGATGTCTGAGGACTCTGAACCGAATTGCGAAGCAATGATATGATCAGCACAGCCATTTAGACTAGAACATGGAGGTGACAAGGCAACTTTTGCATCTAGTCTAGCATCAGGTTTTGGCCCATGGAAGGTGCTTCTCAGTTTTGCAGTGCTCCCCATGGCTTTTCTGATGGTGAATTGGAGGATTTCTAGGAGATCTCTGCTGCAATTTGTTTGTTAATCTCGAGTGCTTTGCAATAAAGAGAATACAGGAGCACTTGTCTGTGTCCTTCTACTCTGTCACTCTGCAAATATTGTCAAAAAGATAATCAGATTATAATTGACACAGAGAAAAATGTGAAATATTACCCAGGCTACATCCACTTCTGTGCTGAAGAAGTTCTCCCCAAAGGCATTTGTAAGGAAAAAGCTTTTCTTGGCATTTGGAGGGAAATAATGACCTCTTCAGCCTACCACAGCTTGCCTGCCTTCCCCTGAGTAATCAAACTCACTGCAGCTCTTCCAAGAATTGAAAAGGAGGTGAGGAGGTCAAAGGATAAAGGAGCTCAAATAGCATATCTCAGACCTTGCTAATAAAAATGTAAATGGGGCTGTGCAGACTTGGGGGGGGGGGGGGGGAAACTGCTTTCATGGAGTCGAGGAGGATCCAGCAGGATAGCTTGATTTAAAAGTTTTAATGAGGCAGCTGTGAGAATGACACATTGGCTGCACTGTATAGTGCAAAAGGCTGTCAGCCAAGTCATCGGCTCATTTCAATTAGCAGCATCCAGCTATAAGCACTCCCAAAATAGCTTCACCACTCCTTAAACCTGTCCAAAAACCAATTGGGGCTTAAACAAGCTTATGATGGGCCATCATGGGCAGGACACACTCTCCCTGGCTGGGGAAGATATGTTTGACTGAGACAAATCCATAAGCAGACATATAAATCACTGATGTGAGATATAAAACCACGTGCAGCTAATCATGATTTCCTATACTTGTATGAAATATGTGCTCATTAGGAAAGTTTTCCAATATCCTTATCTCTGTTCTCTGCAGTTTTCCATACCCCAAGGAACAATTCTTGATGCAGCAGTAAAAAAGAGCTGAGGAAAACTTTTTCTTGGCAGGTCCCAGATGCTTTGTGTTTTTGAGATATCTCAGATCCAGGATAGCAGCAGTTACAGGGCAATTTCTAATGGTGGCAGAAGACTCAAGAGCTTGTGCAGACAAAGAAAATAAAAAACAAACAAAAAAGCAAAGGAGAACAAATGAGTTATAAAGTTTGCATGTCCATGTAATTGCTTTGGGGGAAAGCCTCTGAAAAACCCTCTGTTGAAAATCACAGTACATGGGCTGGGTCTAATCATCATTACTACTGTGGTTTGCACAAGTAAATAACACTGGGAGGTAAAAGGATTAAGCAAAACAGACTTGCCTAGGCAAAATATATCATAAATCAATGTATTGAAGTTCTTGTTTGTATTTGTACCAAGACCCTTTGGCATTAGATATTGCTCATAAATGAGCACATTACAAACTTCTTCTGCATGCAGAGAGCTAAGAAGTGTAGCTGCTGCTCTGCCTCCCTCTTGGAAGAAACATTTATGCAGAGATATTTCATCAAGCTCCAACTTTGATATGGTAACATGAAACACCTTAACTTCTGCATTGGAAAAAGGCTCATAATAATGTATTAATGTTGTTTTCCACGTTTTGTTTCAGACTGAAATGACAGAGAGGGCTGTGCCTGAGTGAGTTGCTCCTGAGTGTATCTGAGCACAGCTCAGCAGTGTCTGTCCAAGTTCAGTGCTATGTCCAAACAGATGAATCCTTCATCCTCATTTCCATCTCAAACACCAGATGTCAAAGTTGAATGTCCAGTACTTCAGGTCCATGGCACAGCCATGGGCGCATTCCTGGCCCCAAGGAAGGCCCTAGGACACCTCACAGAGACTTTAAGCTTTGAAGGGAAAACCTACATTGTGGATTTCAGCCCCTGAACACATCAGTCTGGGAGAGCAGGACAGCCCACCATGCCCCACCACACTTCCATATGGACCACAGATACCTCCCAACAACAAAGAGCAAGCTTTGGACCCCATAAGTCCAAAACCTGTGACTTGTGTAAGAACAGGGGTGTTCTTACACACCTGTGTGATCTTGAATAGAACCATGCAATAGCAAGGTAGAATTCAGGAAAGAGGCAACAATTCATCGGAGACATAAGAACAATCCCAAGAGGAAAGCTAAGAGAAACACCAGACCCTTCTGCTCCTTCCACCCCTTCAGGACCAGCCTTCACAATGCTCCAGGGTGGAGACTGTGCAGGTTTTACCTGCAGATCCCAGGGAGTCAGAGCTTGAGCCCTCTGCCTGTTCCCACGTAAACTTCAGGGCAGCAGTGGGGAACATCTGGATTGCTTCCCCTGCCCTAGACAGTGACACTATTTGGGCCAGAAACACCACAGATCTAGTAGGTAACAATCCAAGGCAGCACCTTTCAGTTTCCTTTTAGCACTGCTCTTCAAACTGTCCCTGCAATTTATCCCTATGCAGGGGAAAAGAGCAGAGCAGCTACAAATCCTCTATCTGCATAAAAGATCCTGGATGAGGGAAAACAAACCAGTGATTTCAGCCCCTGGAATCCAGCTTTCACACAAAGCAGCCAAGGACAAAGCTGTACCGGCTCAGAAATGACAACTGAAGATTCATATTGCAAAAAAAAAAAAAAAAACCACAGGAAGAAAGAAGACCAAAAATGCCAAGAAAGCTCAGTGAAGTCTCCAGATGCGTTGGCTGAGTTTGGGTTGCTCTTTCACTGGCAGGGACAAATAGCAGGAAGAGTGAAAAAAGCAGTTGGGGACCAGCTGGGAATTTGGGTATAGCATTTGCATGTGTCCAAGACCATGAGTGCTGGAACAGAAGGATTTAAATGCAACTTTCCTAGGAACGAGAGGCAACCACGGACACTTGCCACGTCCTTCACAGTAAGTCCTAATCACCTCACAACTGCTGTTTCTCAGGAGTTGCTGTCATTCCTGTGTGCTCTCAGTGTCACTGTGGCTCCAAATGCTCGGTCTCCTTTGGGCTGATCCCAAAGTCAGGGCAGCTTCTCAGAAGCCAATTTGAATTTCTGTGTGACCATGATACTATTTGCAGAGGAGACAAGATATAGGCTACATCCTGACTGCTTCTGGGTAGTAAAGGAAGCCACGCAAGGAGACAAGTAAGGTCAGGTAATCATATCTTCCCCTGAACTTGCCTGTGTTCCTAGACCTGACTCAGACCAAGAATGCAGACACATTCATGAGATTCTTTTCTTTTATCAATTTTGGCTGCATTTTTACGTGCTCTTTGCTGCACAGAGGGAGCAGCACTTTTAAATGTGATACACAGACAAACTTGGACTTCAACTCAGAGCAGGTTTGCTGATACCAGCAAACCTGGTATCAAAATTTCCCCAGCAAAAATGGAACACACCAAAGAAGTCCTACACAGACCAGGGGGCAGCAGTCAGTGGGGTGCTCAGTGATGTGGTGCTCAGCAGTGGAGTGCAGAACTCAGCTCAAGAAACATTAAGAGATTTGACTGGTTCAGTCGAAGTTTGAATCAGTAACCAAACACAATAAAATTCACTTAGCACTAGCATAAATCTTTATATCAAAGGGGAGGAGAAGTCTTTTTTGCACTGTCTTTAAGAGGATAACAATGGTTATTATATGTGCAGTAACTTCTGAAGGAACTGAACACAGAACTTGAGCCCTGTAGCAATGGATGCCATCTGAATGATTAAACAGACCTGTTTTGTATCTCAGAAGGCTCCTATCTTCATCCATTACTGACTGCAGTTCCTGCTCCTGTTAAAAATCACCCAGGCTGGAACTCCATCTATAGCTCTAATAGCATCTGACAAATGTGAAAAACCCTGAAACTCAGGGCACGAGGAGATGAGGGATGTTTTACTGGAAAATAAAGGGAACAGAAGCAGCAAAACCACAAATACTTCTCTGAGCCAAGTTTGTGAACCTGACACTGTCCATGCTGCTCTCAAATGCCTCTCCAGACACCTCCTCTAAAAACTGCAGCAAGACACAGATTGTACAGAAGTCAACCTGCCCCTAATGGCAGCCCTGTGGGCAAAGAGATTTCCCGATAACACACACACTAGTATAACATTTCCCAAAATATTTAAACATCAAAAAAAGAAGGACCAGGTTGGGACCAGGTCCAGGAAACTGATGGGTTAGCCTGAAACTTCCCCTTACTCTCCCTGGCACAGATCAATACCAACCCAACTGGCACCTCAGTGAAAGAGGAGTGACAGGAGTGTGACAGTTCCAGTGTAGATGCCTGGACAGAAATCTGCACACATCTGCCTCATGCTGTGGATGGAAACAGCCCTGAAGAGTCATGGTAAGCAGAGGCATCCATGGACTCAGTCAGCATCACTGTACTCACACAGAGCTCATGTCAATGGACCCTTTGAGCTGCATACAGGCAGGAGCAAAGGGATTCAAGGACAGCAGCAGGTTGTCCTTGCTCTGTATGTGAGGAGGAGACTGCTACATGTACGACCTTCCCACTTCCAGTGGGCCAACGACAAAGAAAGCACTTTGCCAAAGGTTTTGCCATCAGTGCTCAGTGCAATCACGCACTTGATGGGCAGCTCCATCTTGCCTTTTGAGCAGAGTGTGAAGCAGCTTCCAGTCCACACCTTCCCAAAGATGTCTCAGGAACAGCCATAAAAAAAAGATCGAGAGCAAATCTTTAGAGCAAAACACATAGAGAGTGCTTGGGTTGGAGCTGTAGAGCTCAGCCAGCTCTTCTTAGAGCTGCTAACATAAAATCTATTCTTGTTGCAAAAATAAGCCTCCACATGAGGATTTGCACCTAAACTGAGACCTCATCCCACATATCTCAGAGAGGCCTTGCTTTGCACACCCACTGCCCTGCTATGGGGACAGCCACAGCTGCTGCTCATCCATCATTCCAGGTGCTACTACCGTCACCCAAAAGTGGATTCATACCACAGGAAGAAAAGACTGTAGACACAAGATGGATCTGTAAGCAGCCAGATAACAAAGTGTAAAAGGTTCAGAACAATGAAAAAAAAGATACAAACCATCCAAGGAAGGAGTTAAAGGAGGAAACAGCTCTCAGTGACAGAGATGCAGGATGGATGGGCCAGGCTGGCTGGTGAGACAGGTGCTGCCACCCCCCCTGCAGCCCCATTCTGGGAAGCATCACCTAGTTGCTGTGGCTGCCCAATGCAAACTGCTGAAACAAGCAAAAGCCTGACAGGCTTCTCCCACAGACCCATCTCCAGCAACAGACATACTGGGAGAGGTGGGTGCCCATTTGCTTCTCACTGGCATAAACCAGGAGCAAATCCCTGTGGTTCACAGAGCTAAAGCAGAGAACTAGAAGGAAAAGCAATCCCGTCATGTGCAAGCAAGCAGTGCAGCATTCATCTGCTAACAAATAATCTCAGGTGTATCTTCAGCATTTGTCAGCACCAGTCCCTTCCTCCCACTGTGTTTTATTCTAGGTGCCTCTGGTTGATCTTCCTCTGCCTTTACCCTCTTTGAATATGTCAAGGAAAGGCAACCAGCTGAACCCCAAAAAACTTATTACTGCCAGCCTGAAATATGTGAAACGATCTGGTGTGCAATGCCACCACACGGATTCATCTGTTAATACACCATCCAACCCAAACAAACCTCGGCTTCACTTTGGACTTGATCTTTGCATCAAGGAGTTCTGCTGTTTCCCCAGATAGCCGACCCTTCCACAGGAATCCGACCCTCCCTGGCCTGACTCCTTTTCCCGATACAATGAGTTTGCTTCGGCAACATGAGCTGTTTGCACTCTGCAGTGAGATGGGAGGGGGTGGGATGGCTTTTCCTATGGATGAAAACAAGCCCTTGGCATCCTGCAGCCTCAGCTGGCTCACGGCCAGGCAGTGGGGAGCTGGCTAAACAAGCTACAGCTCTCAAAACGCTGCTTCTTTAAAAAGGCTCTTCTCTGGCTGCAGTCAAAGCCACGCTCTGCCTAACGTCACTGAGTAACAGAAATAGCAGGCAGGAGTGAAGGGAGGAGAGGGAGAGTATTCTGAGCGCACAGATTTCAAACACACTTGGCTGGGCAGCACGCTGCCTTCCTGCTGCTGCCTCTCCAGCTGAGACGGAGCACGGGGATCTCTTTCTCTCTCTCTGCCACGAAGAAGGATACTCCTCTTTTATTTTTCCCTTTCTTTTACCTTTTTGAAGTTTCAGCTTTAATACTATTAGCTCCATTTTTATTTCCTGTAGGAAACTTCATCTGCTGGACTTAAAAAACAAGGTTTGAGCAGGAGGAATTCATTTCTGTTTGCAGCTACTGAATGTGCATGTGTGATGATAATATAGAGGGAAAGGCAGGATTAGCTGAGAAAATTGCTTAGACTATAAGATGCTTGAATGGCTGCTTGGAATAACAAGCTCTCGTGTGTGTGTGTGTGTGTGCATGTGTGTGTTCATGTATGAATGCAGCAATGGCAGTAAATGTTAAAAGATGCAAGGTTTCCCCAGTTTGCTTAATTTTCCTCCTCAAGGAGTGAGGGCTTCCCTAGCTGGGGGCTCTATCTGCAGAGAGGTGAAGTGTCCAGGTTGATCAGTGCTGGAGTGATTTTATGAATGAAGCAAAACGTAGGTTCAATGGAAGAGGAGCAGCACGGGGAGACGCGGTGTGTTGAGCTTCCTCCAGCAGCAGCTGCCACACCAGGGAACTGCACAGACGGGCACAGCACGGATCTGCTACAAGTGCCCAGAACATAAAGTGAGGCAGTTACAAGAAGACAGCATCTGGATCATGGAAATAGACTCCTGAAAAAGAGCTATCACTAATCCAACTGAGCTTGATAGCTGTGTGTGTGATCAGCTCCAGGCTTAGCAGGAGCATCTTGTGCAGAGCCATTCATTTCTATCTGAGTGCACCGGGATCGTGTGGCAGAGGAGCAGCAGAGCTTCCTCAGCATCCCATCTCCTTCACACTTGAGGCTTTTTCTGTCTGCACAGCTGCTAGATGAATGTTGATAGAGTGGATGATGAGGGAGCAAGCTGATACAGGGACAGGCTGGCTACATGTGCCCAAAGCCAAGCAGGAGGGGCTGCACAGCAGCAGGGGAGAGAAGGAGAGAGGGAGTAGACTCCTGTTTGCAAGGTCTAAGAAAGCTGAGATGTTGGTAGAGCTGCTGGAAATCAGTCCAGAGGAGTGGTGGCCCGAAGAAGCACTGATCGCTGCAGAACAACCCCCTCGGATGCCTGTACCCAAGGGCCTTGGGTGGGAGATGGGGTCTCTGTATTGGGGGTTTTCTCCTTTTCTTTGCACCTCTATCCCAACTGTTAAGTGATGAAAAATCTCCCTTTGTGCTGGATTGCTCTCTTTTCTACAGAGTTTTTGCATGACACCTTCGTAGCACCCATCACTGCAGCACATGGTAATGGGAAGAAGAGAAGGTGAGGGCAAGTAACGAAGACAGTGAACATTGTTCATCATCAAGAGCTATAAAGGTCTCAGTCAGGGTCTTTGACATAGGGGCAGTGGAGAAGGGACAGGTGCTATAAATCCTGCTGACAAGAAGCTAGTGGGAAGAAAGAGACGAAGGAGTCAGAGCTCCTATGGAGGCAAAAGGACACCAAACTCACTGGGAAAAGCTGCACATTTCAAGGATAAAACAAACCCAATCTGCCCAGTGGAATGAGGCAGAGACAAGCTTTCGCCTCCTCAGCCCTTCAAGGACAAGGTGGTCCAGCACCCCTTCTCACAGTGCTCTCCAGACAAAGAAGCAGTCTGAGCTCCAGAAAACACATAGTGCAAAGGCACTTCTGTGTGCAGTGGTTAGCACAGGCTTTTGATATGCTTTAAAATCTGGGCATTTTAACTACTTCTTCAGTGTTTGTCTCAGATAAGTTTGATTTCCCTTTGCCTACATTCAGAGCCAGTATAAATTAAAAGCCATGCAGTCATGATTTGTATAGCATTGAGCTTGAGCTAACCAAAAGCTCTCATGTACGAAGAGTGACTACCTGCCTCACACAGTGCACTCACACACCTCGCTGCATAAGGCTGGTTCACAGATAGGTCTGTGTGAAATAGCTCTACGAAGGGACATATGAAAACCTGTGGGATCACACTTGACAGACACCATGAAAAAAAATCTGTGTACATAGACATAAAAAACCCACAGTGAAACCTACACTTTGCTCTGTAGATATAAAATGCCCTTTTTTCTCCACCACTGGAATACAATCTAAAACTACAGCTCAGGACATAGCAGGAGCTTCTTATTTAAGGGAAGCTGCTCTGTAAAAACACTGCAAAAATGCTGGACGGTACTTTGGGTGTATCAACTATTTACACAAAACAGACAGTTTGGCTGCAAATGGTAAACCCAAAGTTTGTTTTCCTTTTTTGGTGGTCTTTTTCCTCCTTCAGAGTTGAAGAGTTTAGCAGAGAGATTTAAGCAATCATGCTGCTAGGTCTGTAAGTTGTTATGAACTTAGGAAGGATGCTTTTTCCCTCCAACCCCAAACTAACTTTAAGGATTACAGCAAGAGGGTCCAACGATACACACAGTCTCTTTTGTCCCCTTTCCAGGGACACAATATGTCACTCCTCAAAGCTCTGCTCTTCAAATAATAACATGAGCTTCACACAAGTGGTTTCAGTGGTGAAGACCTTTGGTACCATACAAACTGTGTAGATATGTACTGAGGGATAGGTAACTGCTAAATCATCATTTGTGCTGCTCTGGCAGGTTTCTAATATGTTGGTTTCTGATGTCTTTCTTTCAGTGTACAATGCAGATCTTCCTTGGGTGAGACTCCACTAAGAAATGGTTCACCATCTTCCAGCAGTCACATTTGTTGGAGGAGAAAGAACAGACCTTCAGATCCCTGTGGCATGAACAAAGTCTCTGGCAGTTAAAGGCCAGGAGGATGTCCCTAACCGATGAGTTGGAGAGCCACTTTTCTGCAACTCCCTCCATGGTGACAGACACAAGCGAGGGCAGCCTGTTCAGAATCAGACCCAACATCTCCACCAATGCCACCTTGGACGGCATGTCAGCCCCTGGTTCCATGGAGGACATGATTGCCATCTGTACCATTGGGACAATCCTCTCCCTCATGTGTGTGATCGGGGTGACAGGCAATGTCTACACCTTGCTAGTGATGTGTCACTACTTGCGATCATCTGCTTCCATGTACATTTACATCATCAACCTTGCACTGGCAGACCTGCTCTACCTTCTCACCATCCCCTTCATCGTTGGGACCTACTTCATTCAGAAGTGGTACTTTGGGGACATTGGCTGTCGCATCCTCTTCAGCCTGGACTTCCTCACTATGCATGCCAGCATCTTCACCCTCACAGTCATGAGCACGGAGCGCTACTTTGCCGTGCTGAAACCCCTGGACACAGTGAAGAGGTCTAAGAGCTACCGAAAGGCCATTGCTGTTGTTATCTGGCTGGTGTCACTGCTGCTCACTCTCCCAATGCTTATCATGATCCAGCTGGTGCAAAGGGACAACAAAAGCATCTGCCTACCCACTTGGAGCAAGCTGTCCTACAAAGTCTATCTCACCATACTTTTTGGTACCAGCATTGTGGGGCCAGGGGTAATCATTGGCTACCTTTACATCCGATTAGCTAAGATTTACTGGGTGTCACAAACAGCATCCTTTAAGCAGACCAAGAGGCTGCCAAACCAAAAGGTGCTGTATTTAATCTTCACAATAGTGCTGGTGTTCTGGGCTTGCTTCTTGCCTTTCTGGATATGGCAGCTGCTCTTCCAGTATTATGAATCCTTCCCTTTATCTCCCAAAGTGATGAAGAACATTAACTATCTGACAACCTGCCTGACCTACAGCAACAGCTGTATCAACCCCTTCCTCTACACTCTGCTCACCAAGAACTACAGGGAGTACCTGAAGAACAGACAGCGGTCCCTTAGCAGCAGCAGTGGGTATTTCCAGAGAAGGAATCGGTTTCAGAGGATTTCAGGGAGATCCCTTTCCACAAGCAGTCAGCATTGCACAGAAACATATGTGCTTGCTCATGCTCCTCTGGGAAACAGCAGTGCCTGAAGGTAAAATACATCTCCAAGAACAATCAATATTGTCTTTAGTGTTGCTCTGATTTAAAGTGTACATCGTGAAGGCAAAGCCTGAGCAGATCCATAATGTGCACACATTTAGTCCAGGAGCTGTGCTGTATGTCTGCTCTCATTTTCTTCAGATCCACTGATTTGATACTAGCTGAACATCTACCTAAACAACCTTTCGCATTTCATCTTTATATTTTCCAGTGTATGTCTCCTCAAGCAGCCATCAATAATGAAAGCCTATAATAGGGCCATGATTTTTAGTAGTGTGAGCTGTCTCACAGAGTTTAAAATGATGTTATCCAGTGAATGGCTATAGTTTGTCCTTTTTCTTTAGCAGTAATGCTAAATTTGTAGTTGTATGAGGACTGAAAACAATTCAATAAAGACAAAGCAGCTGATGTTTGTGACATGCAATCCAGTTTGAATTTGGGGTAAGGCTGGACAACGTGACTGAGGCATATCCAGGGGTATTCAGCCTGGTTTTGGTGGTATTTACATTTATTTTAGACTCATGTGTATACACTGGGCTTGATTCTCCATTCACACAGGTGTCTGTAGTGGAGTGACACCACTGTTCACATTAGCAAGACAGGCTTTCCATGACAGTGCCAGAGTCAGAGAACACTCAGTAATCCCCTAATGCACTGACCCCAAATACATGAGAACCCATGTAGGGAGCATCATCTGTCCTGGACAACTGTATCTGCCAATCTGTATTAGTTGGAACTGGGAACGACTGATGTTGTTATTTCCAGAGCATCCATCAGCAAACTGTAACATCCAGCCTAGGATCAGACCTGCATCATCAAGTCCAGAAGGAAAGGACAGAGGGAGAGGAGGTGGAGTGAGGAGATGTGATTTCCAATGGACAAAGCTATGCTATCTGATCTCCTCAATAGTTATAAAAGCACTAGGTTCCCTATTAGTGATGTTATTTGTTCCCTTCACAGGAGATGATTTTGCTTTACTGATACAAAAAGTGGATATAGTCCTGCCTGCACCAAGAACACTTGACCTGGCTTTCACTGGTGATAAAGCATCAGTAGTACAAACATATCCTCCATGATGTTTGTCACTCTTCCAATGAGTCTAAAAGTACCTTCCTGGGATGCTGCCAACATCTGTGCAGGAGTCCTCAGTTTGCATTAGCCCCATTACCTCATTAGCAAGGACACAACCGTGCAATGCCACCACAACTCTAACCAGGTTACAGAATTAGAAGCAAATGAATGCTGAGGAGTAACTTCAGAACTGCAACGCGAGACAGCACTTGGCATTGAACTCCCTTTGCTTACACAGAAACTGAATGGAGGTTTCAACCATTTATTCCCCCCTTTGAGGCATTTAAATGGTCATTGCTCACAGGGACAATGAGGGCTCAGTGTCCACTCTCCCTGAGTGACACACTTGGAAAAGAAATTGCCTCTTTCATGCATGGGCTTAAAAGTTTGTTATGTATGGGGAAGCTTACACGTGTCAGGAAAGAGGACTGTGTGCAGTTTTAATGTTGACCTGTTGCAGAAACTGGAAGCCACTCACTTTGTGTTCCCCACCATCCACGACACACACCATCTATGATGGTCCTGCAGGTCAGGGCACCTTACATGTAAGCACAGGGCAGTATGCTGCCCAGCAAGTCCTACTTCAGGATTATTCCCTTGTTTTCAGAGGAGCAGAAATAACAGTATATTTGGCTATTTCCTACACTAACAACACTTGAGAGTTTTCAGACCATCCTGAGGCTGGAGACATTGGAATCAAAGCCCATTAGAGAGAGTAAAGCATCATTTTACCACACTGTAAGGGAGAGGAAGCCCAGGGATGAGAGGTGAAGAGGCCTGTTATTCATGAACCATTTTCCAATTACATAGTCAAGTGTTTATCATGGATCAGAATGGGAAGCTGGGCCTGATTTTGGAGTTTTTTTAGAAACTGCCATTGTAACTTGTCCTTGCTCAAAAATACCCAGGCAAGCTTGACAAGCTCAGCACAACAATTCCCATGGCTGTGAAGGAAAGCTACTGTGGGTTGAATCTTTAGAAAGCACAGCACACATGCGCCTTGTTTCCTAGCTCTTTGTTCTCTGTGGGGTGAGATCAGAAACTCTTTCACCATGCTGTCATCTTAAATCTGCCTCATATCTCCAGATCATACAGTGCCCCAGAGACTGCATTTCACCAGTTGAACTCCAAGTAGTAGAAGTCAAAACTCTATTTTTTTGCTAATTTAAGACAGGCAGCATTTAGCAATGCCTCAAGACACAAAGCAATTATAGCTGCAAATATATCATAACCAGTGGAGTGTCCAAAAAGGGCCAGGACAGAGATGCTTTAGGACAGGCCAGGTGCCCACTGACATAGCCAGCAAACCACAGCTGGGGCCTGGCAATGCTTTCAGTTGGATAGTTCCCCTGCCAGAAAAAGGTGGCATTTGTGTTTACCCAAACAGTTTCCAAATCCACCCAGAAATTTAAGAATCCTCCTGGAAAATATTTCTTTTTCACAAATACTGAATTGTCTCATTTCAGCCTTTAGGAGGCAAAACAACACAATTTGTCACTTCAAGTTGAAATTTCATTCATCAGTTTTCTTACATTCGATTTTAAAGACCCTCTGTCCATTCTGCTCAAACCACAGGACCCTCACGAAACGTAGCAAAGTAAAGAGCAGCTGCTCATCACATTGTGCATCCCTCTGCCCAAAATCCACCTGGACCAGAGTGAGCATCCACAGAGGAGAGTGGTGCAGTAGCCGCTCTCTGCCCAGTTCCCATTTGCAAAGTCAGAACAACCATAGGCACAAACACAGATTCTTGCCCACAGATGGAGCCTGGTTTAAGCTGACACACGCATCCGACCTGAGCTCCCTCCTTGTTCTTGCAATCCAGTGACTGCAAAAGCACAAGATTAGGCTGCTTTGGGCCACCCTTTTAACCTGTGCAAGTGTCCCACCTTGCTCCCTGGAAAAGAACCGTGACAATAATTCTTCAGCCCACCTCTAACTAGATGAAAACCTTGGCACATGCTCCCAGAAGAGAATGCAAAACTGATGCACAGTTTTGTTTCTCTTAGAGCTCCAAGTTGGGCAAGGACTGGCTGGGTTAGATCTTTAGTTCTAGGTCACTAGCCCAGGACGAAGCCAGGTTGCAAGGGGTAGGATTTCCAGAGCAGCAGGTCATCTCCTTTAATTTCTACGGGATGCTTGCTACGAAACTTCTCATTTCAGTGTTTTTCTCCGTGTTTGCTTATGTCAGAGCAGACCTTGGAGAGCAAATTTGCACCTTGGCAGAGCTGCCAAGCAAAAAAAAAAACCACTTCTCTTGCTGGTGCTGTCCCACCTGGACCTGCCATGACCACCAATAGGATGCCTCTACTGCAATTCCTTGCCCCAGCCATGCCTGTGCCTCCCCCATGCAGGGCCTAGAAGAGCTGTTCCAGCAGCACACTCAGACTGGCTTTGGTTGGATTTCTTTCCCCTTCTTCTCAAAATGCATAATCCTCACACCCTCATTCAGCCATTACTCCCTCTCCAGATCAAACTCCAGCTGTCTCCAGTGCAAGAGTGAAGAATTTAATGAATGAAAAGTACCAGACCCTTTCCTGTATTTGGTCAGCTTTGCTTTGAAGTGACACCCAGGCATGCTGTCTATCATCCTGGATCCAGATCAGCTCTGCACAGAGATATGTATTTATTTCATGAGCTGTCATATCCAAGAAAAAAAAGTGTCCATTTTAAATGCTTCTGATCACTTTTACATCTCCAAATTCAATATTTCAACTGTCAGTCCTGCTTACACCTGATTTGCAATTAAGGATACTGATTTATGTACGTCAGAAATGTGGTGGAATCAAGATAATCAAGGAGGTAGTGTAATATCTGAGAAAAAAATCATGCTGCAAGAACATAGAGGCATATTTGAAAGTAAGCTGGAAAAGGAGAGGCAGAGCAAAAGCAGACAATTTGATGCTGATTTCGTTATTCAGTGTAGTAAAACTGAAAGCCAGCTACAAACATGGCAGAAAAAGACCTCAGGTTCTGAGTGCCAAGCAGCAGATAAATCTATGGCTGATGGTAGCAAAGAAATGCAGGGAAAAATAATCCTAAGTCTTATGTATGCAATGACTGACCGTTTGCTAACCCCTGTTTCTCAGGGAAGAGACCTTGGAGCTATAATAAGTCACTGACTTCATGCTCATCAGCAATGCAAGAAGCAAACATGCTCATTGTGCAGAAAGGCACCAAGAGCAAAACTAGTTCAACCCAGTTCAGTCAGTTCTGGTTAAAAATGGAGACGTTTTCCTCAGTTTATCACATCTACCTTTACTGAAGTGCAACATCAGACTGTCACATGCTATGACCAGAGCTACTTCACTTCTCTCAGTGTATACTTCAAGCAGCTATCAACCAAAAACACTACAGGTCTGAACACTACAGGATAAAGCACATAAATCCACTCTGTGTGCGTGACTCCCACAAGTCTTCCCAGGCAGCTTAAAGGCCAAACTGCAGCAGCTGGCAAGATGCAGTAGGTGCTTTAAACATTTCAAGAGAAAGTTTAGCTCATTTTCATTCTGCTTTCCTAAGAACAAATATCCCATCAACATAGTTGGAGATCAGGGACTCCACTAGTCAAAAAGCCAGTTTTATTTGCACACTGCAGGCTTGCTACTAAATCCAGTCTTCCCAAATGTTTACCACTCGGAAAGCCATCTGTCTAAAAGGAGAGCTCATGTTTTTGCCACAAGATAAAGTGCAAATACCATAAATTCAGTTTCAAAGACCAAAACACTCAAGCATGCATAATTTTAACTGTCATTAGGTTTAATTATGTGTCAAGTAGCTGCTGTTACTAGTTTAAATCTGGCTAGGAAGATGGTAAATTAAGGGTAAATATATTTTAAGAAATCAGCGAAATAACGTGCCTCAGTGATAGACTGAAACATCCACTGTCACAGGATTGGACAGGACAGGATTTGCCAAGAGCAGCTCTAACTCTAAATACTGTCCTGGCTGGCTCTGGCATCATATGTTTCACACAGACATCCTGTAATTCTAACAACAGAGTTAATTCATTGGCACCAACTGCAGTTCCAGCCACAAAACATCCAAGATCTGTTTATTCAGATGTGCCAAAGGCAGTACAAGTGGTGCACCCACTGCCAGAAAGATCCTCACAATAAATGAATCCTTGAAGGAAAGAAAGGCAAAGGGTAGCAGTGAAGCATGAGCATCAGTAAGGTAGCTCTTTGAGCCCTATGGACATGAGGATCAAATACTACAACAAAGATTTCTAACTCTTCATCACTATGCCTCAAAAAGGAAAAAAAAAAAAAAAAAAAGGGGGAGATTTCATCCACAGCACAACAGCAGCTGGTACCCACATGCTCTGGGAACCAATGTAGCAACACTCTTTCCAAGGCTTTCTTTTCTAAGAAATCTTGATTGTTTTTAATTAGTGCATCTGGTGCACGGACCTGAGCACACCAGGCAGCAAATGTGTGCTCTGGCTTTTCCTGTGTTGGTGTTTATTTAAGCTAAGGGAAGTGCACCCAGCCAGTCAGTTTCTGGTTTACTGCTTGAAGGAGAGTGTAACATAATTAATTCATTAACTGCAAGCATTTTGCAATCAGAATTGTTGCCTGCAGAATATCTCTGGGTTCTGGTGAGTCACTAGTACTCTCCGATATCCTTGGAGGTAAATTAGAGTTCTATATCCAGAACAGGGATTGGAGAGAGCTCAGTGCTTAGGACAACAAGGCCTTGGCATCAAGGCATAGCAAGGCACACTGTGCCATGAGCCCCAGCAGCACTGACTCCACTGATCCCACAGGATAATCTCAAGGAGGATTAGAACTACACCAAGGGAGACTCCAGCAAGTTCACTTTGGAGATGCTAGACCTGATTTCAAATGAGAGAAGCAATGCCACTAGAGTCAGAAGTGGAAAAGAATTGAGGAGATGTCATCCTTGTCTTGTGTATTGTCAAAATATTCAGAGAGTTTGGCAACTATTAGCAAAACCTGGAGAGGAGTAAAGCAGGAGTAGAGCAGCACTTGGGTCCCACCTGGCTTTGGCTAGAATATGGAGGTAACCTATGGAGAAGAATCTGACTATAAAGGATATAGACCAAACCACACAGAGATCCCAGGACTGACATGGAGATATATTACAGTTCAGGGCGAGATCTCTGGAAGAAATACATGTTTAATTTTACCCAAAGTCTACCTTTTCTGTGTATTAAGCTGAGCCTACAGATCTCTTATTTCAAGCAAACTGAGATCATCAAATTAAAACTACATGATCAAGTATCTAAACAATAAAAATAGGTTGATTTCCACTGGAGTTAATGCAGTTATACCAACTTACACTACAAGATCCCCAAATGACAAAAAAAAACACCTACAATCAAAACATGTCTTACCTTTTGACTCCACTAAGTCTGAATGTCAGCTGTCTACACTAGTAACAGTCAAGCTCCCAAATGATCTAGTAAATGATAAAGTACTCCATTTACTAGGGCTTGCATTGTTCAAGTGTGAAGTCCACCCCAGGTCACATTAGAAACACTGTAAAACAATACAACATTAAGGTAGAATTTCCAAAGCTTTCCAGTCCTTGGAGTATCAGAAAATGGTGTGTTTCCTTCTCTTTAAGGGCAGTCTGTGCTGTTCCAGCCTTCTCCTTCATGGATGGATTTCAGTACAGCAGCTGTGGCCATCTGGCTACAATAAAACATTATCATGTCCCCATCTTTCTTTTTGATGGACCAAGAATAGTAACAGTAGTTTCCCAATTAGCAATCCTTCATAAATCAGTACTAGCTGGTGGGATGATCACAATTAAGTTTGGCTAATTAAAGAACAACACATCTTTGTAAGCTGCTGGGGTTTCATTCACTTTCTGCTATCCAGATTTGTCTGGATTTGAAACCTATACCTGAAAAGGTCTGCTTCAGGGAAACTTGCAACAGAGCATACTCTGAAGCAAACATAATGTTTCCACACTTGTGTATCCCAGCAAGAGAGGAGCCTTAATTTATAATATTCCTAATCAATGGATGGAGATAAAACCTAAATAACCTCTAAAAGAAAAAAAAAACAGCACCAAAGCATCATGTAGCAAGTCTAGCCGTGGGACTCTGAACACTTAGTGTTCATGCAGACCCCATTGTAGTTGCTGTTCATGGTTGCCCTTGTCCAAAGAAGTTGTGCTGGTAAGTAAGAGGCATGCCTATGCTCATCTGGGAGGAGGTTTTATCCCATCCATGCAGTTTCCACCCAAAGACTCCCTGTTGAAAGAGTTTGACTGCAATGCATGAAATAGATGTATTCAGCTAACAAAGACCTAAGTTACCTTTCTCCCATTTTACAGGAACAATAGGTTATTAAAATTCTTGACTTAGAAGAGAAGATCATAGGCTTTGATATCTGGGTTTGGAGTGCTTGAGGATTATCTTGGATGTTTTAAGAATCACAAATACTTGCTTTAGACATTTTCCTTGGAGGAAAAATCTTCAAAGTCTTAGAGGCAAAAAGCAAAATCTCAGTCTATGTCTCTGCATCTGAACAACAAAAAACCATTCCCAATGACAAAGAGGTGCTTCTTGTACCCTTCCCATACCAAGACATCAATGTGTCCCCTCAGAACAGAGAGGAGCAATGGTGATGTGCTGAAGACCCTTGGCTGAAATTGAAGAAATTTGACTTAGACTGGCTCCAACACAGCCTTTCATGCAGACCCAGGGCAGTCAGTCAATTTTTCCTGTGTTTAAGATTGTCATCACTAATTTGCCCAACTTTTGTCCCTCTTGCCCATGCAGCATAAAGCTCCCCAGGACACCGAGTACCTCTTGCAAAGCCTGTGTACGTGTTCAGTCCAAAGGTGACCAATGACTGCAAAAGCAGCTGTGACACAAACAACAGATTTCAGCTGCTAATGTTAAAAGCAAAGGTATTTAGTACAGAGAGACTTTAATCCTGGACAAAGCTGGTGCCATGGTGTCAGATGTCCACACAGACAGCACACATTATCTGTGTCCAAGTGAGGAAGTAGTAGGAGATGTCTCTGTATCAGGAGAGACCTCTGTGCATGGTCACTGCTAGCAGCTCTGTGGGATGGCTCTGCCCTGTCTCAGGTTGTACAGCTGCCTCCAGATCCATTGCAGCAAATATCCTTTTTCCACATCCCCCCTCCCTCAATGAATAATAAACCAGCCTTTCTGCCTTGCTGGATATCTCTGGATATGTGCTTATGAAAGAGCTGCTCTTGCATATTTGGAGCTTCTCTGACTAGTCAGGTAAATCCATCACTGATGTGGGAAAAATGCTACCCAAATGGATTAGCTATCATTTTGCATAGATTGGCTAAGGAAAGCAGCCTACTGTCAGAAGACCCTTGTATTAATTAAATGTAGTTGGTTTCTCCTTAGGCAGGTGAGCTGAATTTGCATCTTTAGGAGCTTGAAGTATCCACAGCACTGCACTACCACCCACTGTAGCTGCCCATAGCCAATCCAAGCCCACAAACTGAACTTGAAAATTGGCTTTGAAGGGTTTAGAAACTGCAGAAACTGCCATTCACAGGGCTTATCCACACAAGTCTTCAAGCATCTGTGTGCATTACACCCCACTGTTTCTCAGCAAAGTGCAGGAGGACTCCTCTTGGAGAGGAGCTGGAAACATCAAACCACAACAAACCTCACAGTAGAGCACTGAAACAGAGAGAAGAGACAGTGTACATGGAGGAAAGGACTTCTGCAGCTTTGGGTAACACTCTGCCAGACAAAGATGGAGAAAAGCTCTCTCCTGTGAGTTAGCAAAGCAAAAAAAATAAATCACATATCTTAAACTGTTTCTCTTGTTGGGAGCTAAGCTATGTGTCAGGGAGTCCCCTATGCCTGTCCTGCTGGAAAGTGAGCTCCTGTCCCAGGTCTGGAGCTTGAACAGGTATCACCACATGTCAATAAAGGAAAGCTCGCAGTACTTGCTTTCTTTACTGAAGATCTTTGAGATCAATTCATGACACAACAGTACACAGCAGACACCTTAGATCTTCTCTTCAGCATAAACTAACACATAGTTCTATGTTTTCCTTATTTCTGAGTGAATGAATTTTCAAGAAGAGAGAGCATCTGGGAAAGGGAGTAAGTAACATTGGGGTATACACAGGGAGACCTGAGAGCTTTGCCCAAGGTCCCACTGAGCCCAAGTCATCTACCTGGCATAGTGTAAGAGAGCATTAGCCCTGCGAGACTGAGCATCTCGTCTCTGCAGGACCTGACTGAGCTTAAGAAAAAGCCTGCCTGCCTGGGAGGTAAGTAGAAATATGAGCACTGCTCAGCATGCTGCCATTCACACAGGCAGAGATAAGCTGAGTTACCCTCAGCATTTCTCCCTGAAGTGACGTTTAGAAGCACTGTCTTTGAAATGAAGGAAAAATACACCCAAGCTGAGTGAAATGGCAGATGTTTCTTTAGGCAGGGGATGCAGAACAGGATTGTTCTGGCACCATCCACAGCAGCATTCTGGGGAAGTTTGTTTCTTATTTTTTTATACACTTCTTATGAATTTGTAGGTTTTTTTCAGGGCTGTGCAGGGCCTGCATGGTAAAGGGTGGAAAGAACACCCACTGCTGGGGGAATGAAAAATTGTCTACAGGCAGCAGAATGACTATATAGGAGAGTGGAAGTGTATCTGTGGACATATGCATGCGGTCACGTCAGTGTGAGAGTGTTCAGGAGAGCAATTGAGTCCTTCTGTGTATGACAGAGGAAGACAAGTGTGGTGTTCATTGCACACAGATGGCTGTGCATATGAGCAAAAGCACCACATCCCTCCTAACCTGCTCTGAGGCAGCTGTGCTGGTGGATCAGCAGCAAGGTAACACAGGTCACCTGTCCTGGAAAGAGCAACTGTGTGCCTTGGGTAAAGGGTCACAGCAAGATAGTCAAGAGCCACTTGCACTGATTGTCATCCAAGGAATTTTCCAAGACTTCTTCCGAGAGATCTGTATCACATCTGCTCAGCATCACCCCCACAGCCTTCAAGCATCTGCTACAAGTGCCAAACCAGTTTAGCAAAGCCAGGGGAATAAAAGAACCTTGTAATAACGGCACCTAAGACCCCCACAGGGAGGAACAATTTGTCCTCCACCATTCCTGTAGCAGAAAGCTATATTGGGCTACAGTGAATTTCTATGTTGCCTGCATCCATTACCTTGGAAAAAAACCCAACAGCAATGTGTCAGAAGCACCAGAACAACTGGCAAACCCAGCTGGATTCACAGTGCAGAGGAGGCAGGGAATAAGGGCCCTGCTCTGCACCCAAGGGGTTGGAAAACATCACTTGCGAACAGCACTTTGCTAAACTTAGAACTGCAGGAACGTACAAACGGATGTGAAAACTTGCCAGATTCAACATGGCCAAGAGGCTCAGTCTGTTAACAGGAAGAAATGTAGGGGTCACTCCCAGCTTCAAGCAGGTGACCTCAATATCCATACCCTCCTACAGCCTATCATCAAATCACAGAATGGGGGGAGGCGTTGGAAGTGACCTCTAGAGATCATCCAGCCCAAGCCCTACTAAAGCAGGTTCACCTAGATCAGGTCACTCCATGCTTCTTCTCCATCCTAAGAGGGATTTGCCTCTCACTAGGGGCAAGATCTAATGTGGACTCTCCACAACAGCTCTGGGATAAGTCATAGCTTCAACATGTGTGATCCTTGGATTTGATTCATAATTTTGAAGATAGCACAAGAATTACAAAAAAATGTGGCTGGTTCTGTAGACCAGTATTGCAGGAACAGAATGCACCCTCTGTAACCAGCAGAGCCTGAGGAATATTAGTCAGTATCTGACAGCAACAGAAAATCAGTATAATTAGCATCATAAAGTATGTGGTTGTCCTGCAGGAAATTGTCCCTTGCTGGACCAAGCCACAATAAAACAGCTTCATCTGACTGCAGCTCAGTGCACCAGGGCCCTACAGCAAATCACTATTATTTGAAGCACAATAAATATCAGACTAGTTCAAAGGCCAATGCAGCTGGTGAAGAACATCCCACTCACCCCAGCAGGTTCCAGCTCAGCTCCCGTGGGACTCTGCATTCCCACTGCTTCCAGTCCTTACCCACATTTTGCAGTGAATGGGGCCATCTCCCAGAGCCCCAGCTCATTTGAGCATGAAATGAATGCTGCCCATTTTGGCAGAGATACAGGCAGGGAAAGCAGGTGACAACACACAAAGGCAGCAAATCTTTCTGTCTTTTTTTTTTTTTTCCCCTTGACTACTAGTGTCTGCTGTGACAATCCCCGGGGTGTTCAATACATCAGACATTAAAGCTACCGTAGAGACACCGCAGATGTGCATGGCTGGGAAAGCTTTAAAATAAGTACTTTCAAATTAATAATTAGATAACAATGTTGTATTTGAAGCTACTTAGATAATAGCATGTTAACAGCTGGCAGGACTGACAGTGCCTATTCTGTTCACACAGGCACAACAGAAATGTGTGCTTTATCTCACAGCCATAATGGGTGCAAAACACATTCCTCTGAAGATTTTCATTCATCCTTAAAGCACTTTGAAAACATGGAGAACTGTTTTGTCCAATTATACACCCAGCTCCTCCCTTGTCCTCCCTCTTCCTCAGCACTGCAGTTTGAGCAGAAATGCTTTGAACATCCTCAAAAGCATGTTTTTTACAGTCTCACATATGTTCACTTATCTAATTCCCAGCCCCTTGCTCTTCACATGAAACCAAAGTACTTAACTGCAAAAGATTGCCTCAAGAGGCTAGCAAAAAGACTTTCCATATGCTTAAAATCTGGAAGCTCATCCAGGGTCAGAAAAGCAATTCAAAACCTGTTGTAGATCAACCTGTAATTTTAAAAGCTATAAAATAACACCAAGTCGTTTCAGCATGGCCCAGGAAAAAAAGGAAGTTGTTTTTGGTTTCTTTGAGCAGTTACATTTATATGAAAAGCAACCTTCAAAACTGTCACTGGTTAGTCAAGTGATGTGAGCACTTTAAGGACAACCCTCCTGCAGTGCTGGGCTGTTGCATTGGGGTAAGATACCCACCAGCAGTACTGGGCTAGAAGTAGGGCTGATAAAGTCCTCTCCACTTCTAGCAGGATAGGCTGGTTCCAGGACACCAGGATGAGGAAAGCATCCAGTTCTTGGAGCCTTTGAGGCCTGAGGAACAAATTACCATTTCAAGGCACAGTGTCAAGAGAAAAGTATCAAATGGTTTTGGCTGTTGGTGTTACTACAGCAATGACAACAGATTAAGTAGACAGATGCCTAGAAACCAAGACCACATACATCAGGCTAGAAAGGAATCTGAATCTTTCCCTAGAGGAATGGTTATCATCATCACTGATTTTGTAGCTAGGAGTCATCCTGGAATGTCACATTTTATGGCAACATCACTTGGCATCCAACGTGAGCCTTTTCAGAAGAGCTCAATTTTCTCACAAATGGACATCTTTCCAACGTATAAAGTCACCAGACTTTTTTTATTTGTCTCTCCATCCAACATAGAGCACAGACTGAAAGCAGAGTGTGAGGAGAAGGGCTTAGCCCAGCAGCAAGACTAGGAGAAACCCATATACTGGAGAGGGCTCTTGATCTCATCTGCCATGAGCAGTGAAATCTGTTCCAGGTTTTTGTTTTCTTTCTCTTTTTTTCCCTCCCTAAATGACCCTAATTCTCTGATAGGACTCTGCTTTTTGTTTTATTCCAATCAGCAGCAACACTAGTGGCTTTTGGATTGCAAAAAAGCAGAGTGAAAAAGCAGACAGCAGTGGGAGAAACAGCACACAGACATCTTAGTGCCAGCACTGATGTCAGGCTGAACAGATATTTGAAAAAAAGCCCAGGACTTGATATCATTGACTCCCAGAAGCATCAACTATCCAAAGCACTCCAGCACACTTCACGCTCAGGAATTCTGGTCTCTATGTGCCTGGCAAGTGGAACAAACTGGTTTGTATCTCACGCTGCAGTGGACGGGTTGAAGTGTCCTGGACTTTTGGTATCCAGTGGTTTTACATCAATTTTAAGATCGTTACTGACTCAAAGGTGAAAATCTCCTTCCCTAGGGGATGACTCAAATCAAAGGGCAGGGACTTCATAGGGTAATACTGAACAGAACCCCCTTGTATTTCCGCAGAGGATTGGGCTCCTTCAGATTCCCTCCTTACTCCCTCTGCAGGGACACAGTCCATCAGCAGGGAGGTGTTAGCAGGACAAGTCTGAGCGGGCAAGTAAAAGGCAGGAATATGCTACGGGCTTAGCAGAAAGGGAAAATATCCAAAAGCAAATGCAGGTAACACCAAGAGATGATGTCCCTTCCTGATCTTCCCTATGTCAGACCTCACCCCAGAAGAACTGGCAGGAGCCTGATTGTGTCTATCCTGAGCCCTTCTCCAGCACTGTGCCTCAGCACATGCAACGACTGGTGCAGCTAGGCAAGAGCTACTTCATCAGAGGGAGCCCTGATGCTCCTGCTGCAGGAAGGGCAGGTTTCCAGCAGCAGGAGTGGTGGTGGGGAGCGCTGCTTGCACTGGATGGGCACACAGGCACATGCTGTGCTTGCATCAGCTACTACCAGCATTTCTGGAGCCAGCAGGATGGCATTGTGCAGAGGCTGGCATCTTTTTTTCTCTACCATGAGAGCTCCTTTACCTCAAAGAGAATATCCATACTTTCAGGATGAAGTGGGACCACTGACAGAGCTGGAGATACTGGGAGAAAACATCCTGCTACATAAACAAGAGCACTCCTACTGCTGTTATGCCACAGCTTTACCAGCGTATAATCCATGTCATTCTCAGCAGGTAAAATTCAACTTGTGCTGACAGTGGGCAAATGACATCTGAATGATATTCTGTTTCTGTGCCATCCAGTAAAAGATGATCAAATAACTTACAGCTGATTATTTTCCTGGCAGACTTCACATTCAGAAAGTCTTTCTTTTCCAGACACTGACATAAATATCCATTTAAAAAATTAATCCTTTTTTCTTCCACCAGTTCTCTAATAAGGTTTGTTACTTCAGCATTACTGCTTCTGTACAGGAAGCTTTTCAGCAAGTGTCACAATGGTAGTTGAAAAGCACAGTCTGCTTGCATAGTAGGCTGATAATCACCAGTTTACAGACCTGATCCTAAGCCCACTTTAAAGCCAGGGTGCTCTGGGACATCTCTCCAGATACCCAAACCTTTGCTCATTCACTGCTTCCCAGTATAGGATTTTGGAGGGTTTTTTTTGGTGAATAACACATGTTGTTATTTGGCAGAGGAATTAGTAACTTTTTGAGATGATCAAAATGTAAAAAGAAATCCTGACCTCTGTTTCTCACCATAGCTGTCTGGCTGTAGGATTAACTTCCCTTGAAAAGGAGAAAGAAATTGTACCTTATGCTGAAGCACTAAAGCCATGAGGCATGCTTTTCCCTCTCATGATCTTCCCCAAATCAATTCATCTGCACTGTGAAACAGAAGTCAACAGACTCATTAAACTACTGTTTGCCCCACAACACTTTTTGCCCCTCAGTTAATGAGTATGGGGAAGAAAAAAGGTCAGATAAGGGAAGAGTTTGCTGGTACAACTATGGAGATAGCAGTCACCTTCATGGACTGGGCAACTGATGGATTAGCAGTATATAAGAAGTGACAAGTTCCAAGAACTCATGCCGTGGAGACAGTCCTCATTTGCTGTAATAAAACAGACTGGGAAAGCATCCGTTGTGATGCCATTAACTGCATTCTGAACCCAATTGGCCATCCTGTGACATGGCATTCAGAAGAGACTAGTGAGCATTAGTGTAAAATAACTGACCAGAAAGTACAAGGTGGCCATCTCAGAGTAAAGCAAAGATAGTAAGTTTTTCTGTGGATTTTCTTTCTTCTCCTTTCTTGATTTACAAAAGACCCAGTTGTTATTTTCTCCACTGGATTCATTTCCGGCAGGTATTTCTTCAAAGTATGCACTGATTTTTGTCACAGACACCAGTGTCAGATGGGATTGCTACTGGTCCCACAGTGGATGAAACACACTCACAGACCTGGATTTATAATGAAAACTTTCACACATGAAAACTGACAACATTTGCTTCCTGCAAATAATCACTCGCGGTACCTTCTCCCAAAGGCATTTCTGCTAGCAAACACATTAGCTCAAGTATTCAAGGATTTGACCACAAAGAATGTCACCAAAAAAATAAAAAAATAAAGACAATCCACAATGGAAGCAAACACAACATTTAACTTGACAAATATTTACCAAAAAAATGGCACCCAGCCTCCATGGCAGACATCCCACAGCAATTATACTCCTTGCATCCATGTCTAATTTAGAAAGCCTGAATGAAAGGTAATCATCAGTATTTTTTTCAGGGAAACAAAATTTACCTTAGGTAAAATCTAGCTCATGGAATCAGCCACCAAAAGCCCTACTGAGCTCCCAGGCAGAGCTTAAGTTCACGTTTTGCCAGCTGTGGGCTGCAGAAGTCCATGTTTTGTAAGTGTTGACTCATCAGCAGCGGTCTGAAGGGAAATTGTGGCAGGTTTTGAAAGGCACAAGTCTGAGAGAGCTCAAAGATTTGTACTTGTCACTGGTGACAGTGAGAAGCCTTTCAAAGCATACTCTAAGAAAACACATTTATGTAGTTATGGGCATTTTTGCTCTTACAGCTCCAGAAGGCTCACTGCTATCCTGGTGCTCTCAGCACAAGGGAACCAACAGAAGAATAATGTCACTTATCTTTGGATGGAGACTGCGGGGTCATAAATAAAGCAACCAGCTTCAGCATTTGGTTAGGTGAGAATAAAACAACCCCTCCCTTGAAGGAAGCAGAGGCTGTGGGAAGAGTCTCCCTGCAGCAAATCACCCTGGTATGCAGAAAAAGCCATCAGAGCTGGGAAGCAGCGACTACATTTTGGTTTACTTCCAAAAGGCACATTGAAGCAGCTCATCATTGAAGGTGCTGAGTTTGCCAAGACTTCTCATTAATGGGGCACATTTACGTGGTTAGCCTGCAACCATTTTCATGGCTTGAATATATTAAAGACAGTGTGCTGAGGTCTCATTTAGGGGTAGAGTGTCTAGAGGAAGCATCTACAATTATAAACCCAAAGAAACCAAGCAACAACCCTGAATTTCCCCCAGTGTTGTATAACATTAAATTCATCATTTAAATAGCACCCCAACTGAGATAATGGAAAATAAATGTCAAATGTTGTTTAGTGTACACACAGGGTGGAAACAATGAATCCAGACATGTAAATCAAGGACTTCTGAAACCAATTTGTCATTGTTCTATCAGAATTATAGCAGGCTGCTGTGCCACCAACTGTCATAATGGAGAGTGTTTTTTTAAACACTATGAATCCTAAATTCCCTGGACTGTTAGAAAACCTTGTCTGTCTCAAAAACCAAAATTCTAAACCTAACAGACTAAATTTCATAGAATCACAGAATGGCAGGGTTGGAAGGGACCTTTAGAGATCATCTAGTCCAACCGCCATGCAGAAGCAGATCCACCTAGATCAGGTCACACAGGAACGTGTCCAGGCAGGTCTTGAAGACCTCCAAGGAAGGAGCCTCCACATCCTCCCTGGGCAGCCTGGGCCAGGGCTCCCTCACCCTCACAGTAAAATAGTTTCTAAAATAGTTTTTAATAGATTTTTTTTAATTTCTAGCCCCTCAGGTTGCACAGATTTGCTCATAAACATGACAAAGATGATAAAGAGCAACTTGGATTTATTTTCTCATACCATCTTTGAATACCTAAACCAGTCCTGGGCCAGACTTCTGGCTCAGCTCAAGGCTTCTTCTGCTCCCCAGCACCCACAGATTCACTGCCTGACCTCAACCTCTGACAATACGTATGTCTTGAGAAAGCCTTATACCAACACCAAGGAAAGTACAAAAGAAACAAGGTAATGGGGAAAAAAACACATGGAGGTTCCTCTGTAAGACAGCAAAGTCCTGGAGAAAGGACCACTACAATGGACCCCACTTAAAACCCTGTGATGGGAGGCTCACAGAGTGCAAGGAATTTGAACCATTGACTTTGAACTGCACTTATATGTTGATTACACACTTTGAATTAATAATATTTTGAATTTTGCAGGCCAAGGCAGCAGCATCTTCCCTGGACAGGAAGGTTTGCTTCAGCTGCAGGATTTGATCTCCAAGGCAGGAGAATGGAAAGGCTTCACGTAAGCACAATGCTGTGGTTCTCTGAAATTGGAAATGTTCCTTCTCTTATTCTGAACAGTCTGTCCACACTTCATGGCGTAGGCTGCTTTAGAAATCACAGCCTTGGAATGTAAAACCAAGGCAGGCTGGCTGCTAGCCTGTCTGTTTTCTGCAGTCTCTTTGCCAAAGGGTGTCTGGTGTCAGCAATAGAAAGAGGGGCAGAGAAACTGAAAAAAACCCCAAATACCTCACTTGAACAACCATCCATGAAACCAACCTGTCCTGTCTGCTTTATGCTGCAAAAAAAGGGGTGGACAGAGCCTCCATTTCAGCAAAACAAGTCTTCCAGCAAGTATTCTATCATACACGCTCCTCTGCACTTTGTCCATACAACTGAGCCTCTTGAAATGGCTTCTCTATCAGCATCAAAGCAGAAAGAATGTAAGACTATTTTGGGTGAGAAACATTCAGAGCTGCTGCTGCGGAGTGAGTTTAGAGAAGGCTTCCTGGGAGTCAAGAGCAGGGCAGTACATGGACCACAAGTGTAGCTGCCCCAGCCCTGGCAACAGGAGCGAGTAGGACTCATGTCAATCCACTCAAAGACAGCCAGTGCATGGGAATGCAGCCAAAGGAAGCAGTCTGGTCCAAGGCCTGGCCTCCAGATGTTCCCAGATAAGATAAACAGCTCTCCACCACAGCAATCTCACTCCTCACTCATGGTGAGTTAAGAGGTGTAATGTGCATCCACATTAACAGTGTTCCAATGCAGTTATCTATTCCATGATAAGGAGGGAAAAAAATAAGCATAACTCAATGAAATCATGACAAACAGCAGCATTCCTCAGCCCCTGTGATGGCCCCTGTTTTATCAACGTAGCAGACAGAAAAGAGGTTTTGGCCCCAGATTATACATAACAATTAATTTGACAGTAGTTCTTGAAGGACATATCTGTTCTATTAGTGCCTGTGTTTTTAACATTAAACACTCTGTCACCATATTTAAAGCCAATGGGGGGTTTAAAGAACCAATGCCAAATATGTTAAAAAGGTTTCATCACATAAAATTACATCTTCAGCACTAAAGAGGACAAATGAGAAACTGGGTGAAGGCAGATGCCAGAGTGACAAAGCTAATACTGGAACTCTTTATCTTCACAGAAAAATGACTGGGTAGCTGTTGATTTGATGTGTAGCAATTAAAGGGTAATTTACACAGTGCCACTTAGTGACAAGTATAATTATGTTCTACTCAGGATACATATCAGATAATAATTGCCTCCAGCTGAGATGAAGTTTGTAATCCACTAAAGGGGACTTCAATGGTATGACCAAACACGGATTTCAGCTAGAAAGTTTATGACTGACGGGAAGATCACAGGAGTTGCTTACAGCTTTTTGAAGAAGATTTCAGTAACAGCTTGGTCTCTGCACAGATCAATAACAAAGATAAGGCAGTACAGAAGAAATCATGAGACTTCTAAGGTAGGAATTTATTCAGTTCACTTGGCTCTGGTGACTAAAGCTTTAAACCCGTTTTTTTTTATAAAGGTGTGACAGTGATAGAGAGGATCAGGTCAGTAGGCAAAGGATACACCAGCCTTGTGGGTGCCCTCTAGAAACTCAAGAAACACCTACAGGAACTGCCTGGCTTATATAAGGACACCTTTACTTAGACTCTGCAGTGTCTTATCTGGCTATGGTTGCTCCAAAGGGCACCAGCTACCACTCCCAGGATGCTGATGGAATTAACTTTTATTAGCTCCCACAGAAATAAAGCCCCAGAGCACTGAAATTAACTCCATAGCCTGTTCAGGGGATCAGCAGTAGTACTAGAGGTAGTTTTGATTAACTATCATGACATGACTCAAATGCACAAGACCCTCTCATCTCTCACCATGCTGGGTGACAGCTCCAGAGAGATGGCCACTCTTAACTCTGTAGGCAGAACCTTGCTAAGCCAGAGCAGACCCCAGTCCCTGGTCCTCCAAGGCAGCTAGATGTCCCATAAATCTTGGGTAACTCCAAAAGTAAGTAGACAAGACAAGAGGTTTCACTTGGTGCATAAGTTTTGTTCGTCCTTGTAAGTAAAGGTCTGATAAGGTTATCATGGGGTAAGGGATTCTTCTGTGATGATGATGTTGATTTTAGGAGGAGTCTAACGACTGCTATCATTAGACCAAGACTGGCTTACCGAGGGTGGATATAATGTTCTGTGACTCTTTGTACACTGTTCCCATTGTAAAAATAACTTCATGTGGGATCATACTTCAGGAAGTCCCAGCAATGCACACAGCTCAGACAATCCCATCCCTGAATGGTGATGAACATCCTATTCCTCCTTTTCACCGTTGTATCTCTGCTTCCCCAGGCCAGTGGATGCTCTCTAAACCATCTGCTCAAAGCAGGCTAGTCAGGCTTCCCACATCACCTCTGGCTTGTCTTCTCTCTTGCACCTCACCTGACACAGCCACAACAGCCATGATGTACTTTGTAGTACAGAATTTTCCTTTAGGCAAGTACATGAAGCCAGCTGTCTTGGGAAACAGGTTCTGGAGGAAAGCGCTAATGTCTAGGCTATGGTAACACTGTTGAGGTTAGGATGACTACAAATCACCAGTATCATTGTGTTAACCTGACATCTCTGTATCGTTCAAGCGGGACCAGAGAGTAACATGGAGGGAACCTCCTGCCTCAGAAGGCCCAAAGGTTGGATGGTGCCTAATTAGCATGAAGCCATCAAACATCTGCAGTAACTAGGGGAAAGGTAAAGGTGGCAGGGGGAGATCAGGACCACTGACTCACAGCCCACCCATCCAATTTACACCCCAGACCCAAAAGTAGAGGGCAAAGGTAGTGAGCTGAGCATGAGTATTCATTTACATGCTGGGTGAAGGACCGCTAACCAATCACTAAACAGAATAACAATACATATGTATTAGAATATAGACTATGGTAATGTTTTGTGTATAAATACAGTACAGGAGGTGCTGCTGTGTTGTGCTGGCTTTTTGGATTACTATCCAGCACCCATATCTGCACAAATATGCAACAGAGCAATATCTCAGCTCTGTGTGCAGATTGGCTCATTGCACAGAGGGTACTGAACCCCTCTTTGTGGGACCCGACTCATGTGCTCAAACCTCAAACCTCATTACTCAGGAGACAGTAGCACACAAGATCCCAGCATAAGCTCTGGGATGGGTATGTTTCTTCTTACGGCTATATTCAGACAAAGCACTTTGATAACTGTGTTAATAAGGTATCAAAAGGTATCCTGAGCACTCTTCACCTGCACAAGTGTGCTGGTAATTAACACATTACATTTCAGAAGTTTCACAGACTCTCTACTGTTATTCTCATAAGAGCTCAGGAATAGATATCAAACCATCTCAGACAAAGCAAGGCAGAAGCAATTTAAAAGACAATAGGGGCAGGAAAGGTGAATTCCATTCCCCTTCAGTCCAGACATTGCCTAGATTCTCAGCCTCTACTCCAAGGGTAAGCTGCATCTGAAACCTGCTCCAGCTTGCAGTGCAGCTCAGCAAGGCCTTAAATTGGAGAGGAAATACAAAAAAACAACTAAACCCTCTCCAGTGATTTAAGACTGATTCTAATTGTTTATTTCCAGGTTTACAGTGGGAGTTTCAAGTTATTACTGCTCTAGTCTTATTAACTAAAAATCTTTAGTTGTTCTCCTCTGAGCTTCGTCTTGCATTTTGGAACACATAATGAGTTGAGGTGGATGAGTTTGCTGAGTGCTATCTTGAGGAATGGTTCAGTGGAAAGCACAAGGAATCTGCTGCAGGAGGGCAGCACTCAGGTACAGCAGAGTCTGCTGCTGGGGATGGGATAAAACCTAGTGCCAGCCTGCAAAAGTGTTATCTGTCTCTAAAGTTTATGCTACCCACTGTGAGCTTTGAGGAGGAACATCTCTGGCCTGCAGGACACGCATAAATCACTTTTCTGTGAATAGATGTGGCAGTGAAGCTATTCTCACATCCAGTGCAGACTCCTGAGCAATTGCAGGAGGTAAGAGGATACAGCAGAGCAGAGATTTGGTTAGAAGCAATATCAATACTGACCGAAAGTCATGTAGAGAAACCCCCAGTGCAAACCGATACAGTCAGTCAGTAAAAGCACTAACATTTGAGTTAAAAAAACTAACCAGCATACTTAGCTACAGGGGATACAGTAATTCTGCTGCTTCTAATTTCTTCAAAATAGCATGTTTATTTCCAAAGTAAACTGTATGCAGCAGGCAGGCAAAAACCCCACTACAAAGAGGGGTAAAGCTTGATACTGCTCCAGAAAGCAAGGACTGTGCCATGCTCATGGCTTGCTGCCCTCATTGCTGACGCTTCCGTGGTCTTAGGAGCCTGTCTGGAGTACAAATACGTCCAGCAGCTCCTTCAGTCACATGAGTTGTCATCTTTTATGTCTTATGAAAGATAGCTTTATTTGGAAGCAATTTAGGAGATAAACAAAATATGACTCTGATATTAAAGTTGTTAATCACACAGCACATAGTGAAAGGTACACTCAGAGAAATGCAGAAAACACAGACAGATGTGCTCAAACGGCTGGGGTTTCTTGTCTGGGGTTTTTCTGACATGACACTCATTCCTCAGAGTCTTCCTCCCCCTCCAAAAAAACTAGCCATGCTTTGCCATGTTCCAGTCTACCAGGAAAAAGAAATCTAGACACCTGAAAACACTAGTGGCAGCACAAAGAACAGTAAAACTACTGTATTTTCTCAAGTCACTTTACACTCCCAATACTGAAGACACATCTGGAACAGATGAGCACAGTCTTACTGCAGAGGTCTCTGCAAGCACTTGCAGAGCAAACTTTTGCCGTTGTGTTTTTCATCCATCCAAACAATCTACAGCAGTCAGTGGCATCAGCACAGAAATTGAAGCAACTTTTCCAAATTCACTCAACAGGGCAGTGCCAAAGCTGAAATGCAATCCAGAGCCCCGAGTCCCTGCCCAACACTCCAGGTACCAATCCAGATGTTTGTCCTGGTGACTCAGGGCTGGTGGGGACAGCTAGCACAGGATGCAGTCTTGCTGGGAAGAGAAGCAGCATCAAGCAGTAAAAAGGTTTCCAATGCTAAATTAATTCCTGTATGTCCAGATCAGAAGTTCATCCTACAAATAAATAAGGTCAGTAATAGTCTGAATTTTAAAAAATATATATTAAAAATCTGATTGAGTGTTGAAAGTTGAAAGCTTCTGCCATGGCTGATTACTCAGTGAATTATTCATCCCAGCAGCAGCTCTACATTGCTCAACAGAAACAGTCAGGAAAGCACTTCACCAGCAGAGCAGAGCAAAATCAAATTCCCCCCAAAATACAGCAGCAGGTCCATGCCATGGCTTGCCATAAAGGCTCCTCAGGGCTGCATGCCCAGCGACTCACTTGCCTTTGCCCTGTACAGCAAGCACAGCAGCACTTGTCTGTGAAAATTTGGTCTGCAGTTTTGAAAACAGCTAATTCCACTGGGGCTTTTTTATTTTTCCAAGCTACCAAAAGCAAATTGGTGCAACAGTCATTGATAAAGTGAATCAAAGCCTCTATGTAGCTCCAAAGGAAAAATGAAGCAGTGAAACCTCAGCTTTTCTGATATCTGTTGAAGCTGCTGCAAAGACCCATGGCAAATCATCTGCTATCTGTAGTCACATGCTCTTTAGTTGGTCCTACAAGATCTAAGTGTTTCCTTATCTACTGATGGCCCAGATTATTTTTCAATTCATCTATATAAAGTAAAAAGATATTTTAGATGTCTAGGTAAATTCTCTGCTCCCAAAAATATCTGCTTCTATTACTGAAAACTTCCTAATGTTTAAATATTACCTCTTGTAACACAGATCTAGTGGACTTAAAGCTGTGCATCTTTTGCTTTAAGTGCTAAACTATCCTCTGTGGCTTAAAACACTCAAGTTTTAGGATGAAAGAAAAGAGGATCTCAGAGATATGTTCAATTATTAGATAGAAGACTTAAAGACACTGGATTGGAGATAAGCCCTTACAGAGACAGGATCTGTTTTCTAGCTCTAGGAGATAATAAATTGAGTTCTTGGTCTGTTGCTGGGAATAGATCCCATGTGTTTTCATGCAAGTTCAAGTAATACACAGAAAAACAGCTACTGACTAGTCATGTTGCCAAAACACATCTTAAATAACACTAAAAAAATGACCACAAACTAGTCAGGGTGCCAAAGTGCATCAAATGTTAAGCAGCCTGTGGTCTTCAGGATGTCAAAGTGAGACAAACTGTTTGAATATGGATTTTGAAAAGAAATTTCAGAGGTTTCCATGCCCTTCCTGAACCATGCTGCTGCAACAGGAAAACAGCATTTGGTTAATAGTGATAGTGATTTGTGCAGCCATTTTATGAAAGTCTCTCCCAGATGAGTGTCTTGAAAAAGGTGTAAGTGATGTAAAAAAATTCATTTGTTATGTCTCAAAGGCAAAGAAAGCAAATGCAAGGCTACGTGCAGCAGGAAGCTGGCTTCTGCAGTACCACCTTAGGCTGCTGCTGCCCAGGCATCTCCTCATGGGGACAAGGGACATCAGGTGGAACACAGGAAAAAAAGAAAGAGGGAGAAAATTATGAAACCAATGAAAAGTAGCATCCTGGGATTAGAAAGTTAGTATCTCTGAGCCGATGACCAGCTCTTAGGGCAAGGAAAGCAGAGAAACAAGACGGTGTTGAGGCCAGGACTCAGGGACATGTGCTACAAAACTCCCAATGTGAGGAGGTGCCACAGAACGGAGATATTCAGCTGATTCTCAAGACATCTCCCCTTAGACTGAAGCAAGCCCTTTACCATTTACAGTGTAAAACTGCAGCATATCCAGGGTTTCACAACATGAAAGCCAACACCTGAGTGTGACATGGGGTACATGGGCAGGCAAGCTTGTCACTGTGTGTGCCAGCATCATCCCACTGGCACAGGGCATGAAACATGCCTGGTCATGTTTCAACCACAGACAAGAGGAAAGCAGCACAGCTAAGTTCTCATCTGAAAGATAATTCAAAGGAAAACAGCAGTTTCAAATAGCAACAGTGAGTCAACCCTGCTAAGATGCGAGTTGGTAGCTCTGGGGAGCTTCAGTGCTGCTTCACCCCTGAAGCCATCAGCAGCTGACCATTGCAAACGTTGTGATGCAGATGAAGAGCTGAGAGAATAGTTGATGCATTTTCGTGCTATTTCCAGCCCTTGCACAGCTCCAGAGCAGAAACTTGGTACCTAGCCCACGAGCACATATGAGAACTATGCTGTCACTCAGAAGGACTCATGTTACTGTTGTTTTTCTGTGTTGAGAAGAGATGGAAAATTAAACTTCATTCTCCTGAAATGATCCTCGCTCTCCATGCTTGCACGATATCCATGGCATGTAGGCACCACACCAGCACTAATGGGGCTGAAGATATAGACACTCTGACTTTGAGAGCCTTTCCCTCTTGGTAAATCAATCCCAGCTTGAGCTGCTAGTAAAAGTCAGCAGGCACTAACACAGCAAGCAGCAAGGGAGGAGTGGTTAGGACATACAGTGAGCATTAGCAACACACCACTTCCAATCGCCTGGATGCACCAGCAGACAACAGATGCTGTCCCATCGTTTGGCATTTTCACTTCTGTCATATCTGGAACTGCTCAGCAAAGCAACAACAACTCAAAGGGGAAAAGCAGCAGCCCAGGGAATGCTCTGCTGGCCTCACCTCCTTCAAAGCATCACATGTACTCTTCTCCATACCTCTCCTGCTTAAATGAGTATCCCATTCAGAAAAACAGAGATTTCATTAAAAGTAGCTGTTCTAGAATGCAACTATTTATCCTGTTTTAACATGGATGCTGGGTAACAAATACACTATCATGTGTGTTATTCTTCAGGTCTGTTTTTTTAGTCCTCATCTCTGAGTTTAACACTAGGGAGTAGTGCTTCTTAGTAAAGCCAGAAAAATATTCCACACACATGTGATTGAGAACTGGGTGTAGGGATGGTTGACTTGTCACAGATGTTCTCAAGCACCACGGGATGGACAGAGACTGACAGACCCAGCAGCAGGCTGAGACAGAGCTACAGTACAGTACAAAGGGATCTTCAGTTGAGAGAGAAAAAGAGCAGGATTAAAATGGAGAAAAAAGTGAGACAATCAGAGAAGGGGGACAAGGACAGAGTTAACAGTATGAGAAATACAGCATCCTAAAAAGCAACCATAAAATAAGGGTCCTGTGCTTGGGGACCAGCATTCTTAAGGCATTTCTTTGAGGCAGCTGCCACAAAGGGGTTGCAGCTCTCCCTGACATACAGAACAGGGTGCCCTGAAGCTATCAAACTTTTAACTGTAGGAGTGAGTTATCTGCTAGGGAGATAAAACCACTTGAAGTGACAGTGAAAAAGTGTGAGACTTCCAGTCAGTTTAACAACTCTGAAGCAGTTTCTCAGGCCCATTCTCTGAGAGTGCAGAAATAAAGTAGAAAGGAAAAGCTAATCTCTGGCACGTCTCCATTAAGAACCCAGAGATACAGCAGGAATTGAGTTGGTCCTGTACTTTTACAGCTGTCTTTTAATTCATATTTACAACTATCTTTCTGATTCCACTAATCCCAAGAAGACTCTAAAGATCACAGCTAAGCTGTGTATTAAACTTCCCACTGCAGAGCTCCACAGAGGCACAACTCCTAAGTGCCAGTCTTAGCTGAGTTAAGTCTCCGGGACATACTGATGTTCAGTTTAACAAAAAACACAAACCTCAACCACAGAAAAGCAAACAAACAGAAAAAAACACCAAGATAATCCCATTTTTACTGGCTGCTTTATGATTTATTAAGGTTATGGTTAAACACTTGCAAGCAAAAATGAGCTGACAGACTTTGTCTGAGCTTCTCTTCTCAGCAAGGTTACCTGAGTAGTTGCAAATACACCAGGTCACGGATGCAGCTGGCTGCAAAGGGGACCAGGAGCTAGCTGGGTCAGGCTGTCTGGTTTGTGTGTGAAGACATCCAAATTTAACTGCAACTACTTTTTAAATTGCTCCTATTGCCAGCGTGGGCTCCAGCTCCAAGGGAAGCTCCTCACCTGCCTTGCTCCATACTGAAGGACAGCATGCCCTTTTTGCCTCTGTCTCCAGATCTGCAGCAGAAGCATGTTCTCCCTTGTTTTTATGAACTGACAAGTAATTGAGAAATCCTTGTGCCCTCAACATGGAAGAACCATCCTTTTACAACACAATAAAACCTGTGACACTTTGCTAAATCTAACGGTCAGAAAATGAAAAGTCCAAATCTTCTCAAACTGTCAGGAGTCTTGCTCCAAGAATGCTGTGCCTGAGGGCTCAGCCTGAGCTTAGGTCTGAGTCTCTTCTGTTCCAAACATAGGTCTTTCTGATGGCTGAACTGACACACATCTTGCATTTAACCCCTCACACTATTTCCTATCCAGCAGTTGTTCCTTTTCCAGCCTCGGCCCTCCAAGGTACCAAGGATTCATATTTATTCGCACATGCAAATAATACTTTCCAGTGTGGAGGAAGCTGAATGCCCTGTTCCCATGGAAACAATTCAGATGCATTTATATGAATGGGTGGTTTTACAAAATGCAGAAAAATCCTTGACATTGTCACAGTCAGGACAGATTCAGGGACTAAGCAAATCAAGTCCTTAAATCTCAGTTAACAGCCATGGGGAGATAAATAGCCCTGCAAGCAGCAGCAGGCAGGTACAGTGGAGTCAGGGTTTCCCTGATGCAGAGATTGAGTAGCAGGATACAGCAGAGGATATCTGAAGAATTTCATTACCAATGGTTTCTTCTACAGCTGATACCAAGTTTTGGACTATTGCAAATCACAGAATGGTGGGGATTGGAAGGGACCTCTAGAGATCATCTAGTCCAAACTCCCTGCTACAGCAGGTCCACCTAGATCAGGTCACGGTGAAATCTTCCCCAGCACAGACCTTCAGTCCTCCACAAAAGGCCCTCAATCACCGTAGACATTTGCACCCTACAATGAGGGACTTTAGAAAGTTGATTTTCATTATAGGGTTTCAGAACAAGTACAAGAGAACAAAGAGAAGAGTGAACCACAAGCCAGTGAGGTCTCACAGCACTCAAGTCTGCTTCAACAGAAGCACTGCTGTGTGTGTGAGAAGCCTTTAGATGAGAGCCTGGCACTGACATTCACCTGTGCTTAGTCCAGTGCTCAGCCCAAAAAGGAACCCAGGGGCTTAAGCCTTTGCCAGGTCCATAAAGAAATTAAGCCTGAAAGAGCAAGATCATGCTAATCAGCACACATCACTTGGTCACTAGAAGAATATTTACTGAGGCTACCAAAACCAAGAGACAGTGAGTGGTCTCAGTGTTGACATCTGAGGGTCTTCCAGAAGCGTTACCTTACTAATATACCAAACATCTCTGAGACAGTGACTGCATTTACAAGATACCATTTCTAGCATTGTTTCTGCCACCTCAAAGTGTTTGTCCAGCCTGGGTTGATCCTCCAGTGTGTAAGGTGAGTCACCCAGCACTTAGTTGGATATCCAGGGAAAGGAGAACCAGTCTCTCCTCCTCCAGAGCACCACAACTGTCCTATTTATGTGCTAATCGAGTTTCATGTGGCTGGATTAGATGGGGTGAATCTCAGCTCTCAGCAGAGCAGACACTATTAATGTCATATGGCTATGAAGAACAGGAGAGATACAAACGTGGCCAAAGACAAACTGTTCAGAAATGCACATCAGTTTTCTGTCCTGCTCTCCTCTGCCATAGGTTCTCAAATAGTGGAGAGGTTCTACAGTGCTAGAGAAGAGACAGTAAAGGCCATCCTTAGCAGAGGCTACTGGATATATATGAACTCTGCTGATGCTTTGGCCCTATGGCTCCAGATGGGAGTCACTGCAGTTTGCATGACCACTGTCATCACGTGGATGTCCCCACCAGCTGTGACAGTCACCACATGAAACGGGTTTACTAGGCAGAGCCAAACATCAAATTCCCAGTACCCAGCTAAACCCATTCAAAATCCTTCATACTTTAAAAAGCTCCTTAGGAAGCAGAGAAGATGAGCTCAGAAGCCTGGCTATAAGCAGATTGCAACTCAGTCTGCCAGCTGTTTTCCTGCTTTCATAGATATGTTTTATTGGGCAGTGGAATGATGAGACTGTTACTTCCTTCAGCTGCGATTTCAACAGCATCTCTGCAAATGCTGTCTTATAAAACAGAGAATTTCAAAGCAATAGATTGCCAAGATTATCAGATTTGGACAGCACTTGCCAAATAGCACAGGCAATTTTTGGAGATGGGACTGTTTTAAGCATCAAAATGGGTTTCATTTCTTTAGTAGGAAAAAAATGCAAAGTCTTTCTATTATAATTCATTGACTTGCTTATCAGCTAAGGACCTTTTGACATTCATTGTAGAGCTGCTCTAGAAAACTCTGTTGGTTGTGCAAAATTTGAAATGGTAGCACTGGAACTTGCCCAAAGGGCAGTCTGTGTCTCTGTGTTGCCAGCCAGTGCTAGCCAACTAGGATCCAAGCTCAGGATTTACATATGTTGCTCCTGAAACTTTCACTCTACTTTACAAACCAGAAACCATTTTGTGAACTACTTTACATTACATACAAGTGTCACAACTACTTTAAATTACAGACAAGTGGCATCAGATTTAAAATTGCTTAAAGATAATTCACTACAAAGAAGCAAAACTCATGATATAGATTTTTGGACAAAGTCACTGTTCCCATGGGTTTGTAAACATCCCAAAGTCATGAAAGCTACAGGAAATGGGGCAATTTAGACTCCAGATTAATCCCAGCCTTGTCTATAGTACTGCATTGCTTGTGGTTATATCAGTGGAAACCTCTTACGTAAACAAGGAGAGCAATGAATTACCAAACACTGACCTGAGAGCTACCCTCAGAACTTGTCACAGACCACTATAAGCTATACGCAACAGGCAGATTTGCAGTCTCCTTACTGGGATGTCAGAGACCACTCAGAATCCATGGTTTGGAAACCACTTGTTTGTACCAGAAAAGCTTTTCGTCATAGAAATAAAGGCGAGCAGCTGATAGTTTGCAGTGGCTGACAATGAGCCTTGGAGCTTGTCCTCACTGCAGAGTAATGTTTCTGAATCTCCTCTGTCCCTGGGACCTACTCAAGTGCTTTGCCTAACACCAACCTATTCTCCATCTAAATTCTATTATGCTATTGTTTGCTGCTAGATCAGACCTTAATGCACAAAGTGTTCCTTTGGGAGGGGGAAAATTGGAATTCACCAAAAGCTTTCTTATATGATGATAACAATTATCAAAATGCAACAGTGAATAAACAGCCCCAGGTAAGACTCTCCAGACAGTCTGTCAACTGAGTGCATTAATTGCTTTTTGCATATACTCAGAGATTCCAACTTCTCAGCTGTTGAAGCACGATTCCACGTGTCCAAGATTTCTGAGGCTCTAGAGTGGTAAGGAAATAGGCTTTACAGGGCTTTTTTAAGTAAGAGACTGTCACCTACTGTGGAAAGGCAATGGAAGGGATCACTGCAGCCTCACCAGAGCCTGGAGAATCACTTTTTGTAATTCAGCTTCATAAACAACTTCATAAAACAAAAACATCTCAGGGAAAAAAAAATCCCAAACCTAAACAATACAAATGATGAAACAGCTGACATAAGCTAGACCCCAAAAACTGCCTGAGATCCTAGAAGGAGTGAATTAGGAGATTAAAAGGCTTTTCCCTGAAGATGGTACTTAAAATAGGGGCAATTTCCTTCCAACTCAGTCCATTGGTCCATTATTTTCAGGCTACTTCGCATCTATTCCACTTGATAGGCTAATTCTTCCTCCCAACCACATCCCTCAGGGAAGTCGTAACCCCGTCTGCACTTTCCCCGTTTGCTTCCCTGGGAATAATATCAGCTGCAAATCTAGATTTATTACTGGGCTAAGAGAAAAGAGCTAAAGAAAGCAGATAAGGGACAACTTGGTCAAACAAGAGATGGCTATGATCAGTAGCAGAAATGCCAAGGGAAATGGAGGAGGGGAGAGAGATATTTGAATGGACTCTGCTGAAAAACATGTGTTGATGTGTGATGCTTTGGTAGCACTGAAAAGAGAAACAAAGACCATCTACTGAGCCTCTGCCTTGGGCCTGTTCAGTGGCTCTAAGCATCATGTTGCAATATACCCCTCTGGGAAGAAATATGACAATTTGGGGCATTTTAGTGAGCCACATGCTCTGACAGTCCCTGCAATGCAAAGAGGTGTTTTATCACTGTGACTCCAGAAAATATAGGCTTGAGAGGTTTTGTTGCTTTTAGTGTTTTCCCTGGGCCATTCCATCTGGTCATCTCTTGATTGGGCTTCCTGCACTACAGTCAGCTTCCTCTCTCCTTGCTATGTCAAAAAAGTGGTGATGAAGAAACTGATCTTCCCCTGCACTGAAGGAACTGCACTGCAGCCTCTGCTGACATTGCTCTGTAGACCTTGTCTAAGAAAAATAATGAAGTGGTTTTTTTAAAGTATATATATACGTTTCAGAGAATGATACTCTCCCATGAGCTCTACAGCTGAGTCAGGAAAATGCACTGATACTTGCTTCTCAATGATATCTTTTTCCCTTCCCTGCCTGAAAAAAAACAACTGCTTTTTTTACCAGCTCTGTTCCTTTGACATTTCTCTGTAACATCACCAAGGAAAGCACTTAGCTCTCCCATATACACCTCAGTTCTGGTTTCTGCCTGTGTGATGCACAGACTAGATATTAAAAAGGAGTTTCAGATGCTGAAATTACATGGGATAAGTCCAGGCTGCTACGTATGTATGGACCATGATGAAAATGAATCGAGCACCTTCTCACCCATGACTTTGGCTGCCACACTTGAGGAGCTTGAGATGAGAGAAAAACGTGCAGCATTTTCATGCAGGAATGTCAGAATTCCTGTGATGGAAGAGGCCACAGGCGTGTTTCATCTTGTTTAGCAGAAAGATTTGAACCTCATATGTTGCTTATGCAAAATGGCTGGAAACGCTTCTCAAGAAGCATTAATCAAGAGAAGTCAGCTGAGGCCAAACAGCCTGTGTCACTTTTATTTTGGTTACTGTGAACTCAGTTGCTATTCTCTACTCTGATGCAACACTAAGAAGATCAGAGGAATCAAACCAGCCTGGGACATAGTGTGCATTAAAAAAAAATAATAACAGTTTAAGACTTGCCAGATGAAGAATAAAAAAGGATGAAAAATACTTTGGTAGCACTTTGAAGAGTAGGAGATGAATGGCTTAATAACTCATGACATAACCAAAACTCCACGGTACACAAATTAGCTCACCACAAGCTCAAATTAAACCTTCTCTCTAACTAACCATTATATGAGACAGTAGGAGCCAGGAAGGCAGCAGCCCGTGCACAGCCCCTCAGTCAGGCACAGCAGTGCACAGCCATGGGCACTGGCAGTGTCTCTCTCTCAAAATAGCTCCTGGAGTGAGCATTCCCAGACAACATCGATACAGCACGCAAAGATATGAGACTGGACCGGATCCCAGGTTTCTCCTCAGCTCTGTGATTACAGTACAAATCCCATAGAACATTTATCACATTAAGAAATGAATCACATGTGTAATCAGTCAACAGGTTTCTGCTCAGGGAATAAAAGCCTCCTCCCTTTCCTGTAGCACACAAGGATCCAGAAATAGGATGCAGACAGAGCAATTCATTTCAGACTTACTTTGTAGACATCCTGTGTGGACTTGGAGTTAATGGCTGTCCCTAGTCCAGCCACTATGGAAACAGTCTAACCCAGTCCCAGAGCTTCCCTGTGCTGCAGGACATTCCACATCCACAACCAGGACATGGGTAGAGCAGTTTTAGCCAACATGTGTCATTCCTGGGCTGAAAAGACACAGCAACATGAGGGCATCAATCAAAGCATCTAAGCTGTAAAGTAACGAAGGAAATTAAAAGAACAGGAGGGACTTGCATTAACTCAAAACATTTAGGGGAAGAGGAGAGCTGAAGCCAAGTCGAACTGTATTTGCATTTCTACAGAACAAATTAGGTACAGGGCAGTGAGAACAGACAACTAATAGAAGTAATTAGTCTGGAGACTGGTAAAAATATGGCCACTTGTACCCAAGCTCCGATTAAGCCTTCTGAACTAAACTCTTCACTTGAGTGCTAGTGGTTTGGGCTTGGACTCATTGTCTTCTGTCCAAGTTCTGATTAAATAAGAATCAAGAGACAGCTCACAGCAAAGCTGGCCAGCTCCTGAAACCCTTCTGACATGCAACTATTCTGAGAAGAGAGCAGGCTGAGTGCAACAAAGCAGTGTGGGGATTTCAGGTGGATTCCTTCAATTTTCTTAATTACAGAAGAAATTGCTAGAGAAATAATTTAATTTTCACTGTACTAGAAAGGTTTCTGTGAGCAAGCTAAGCAAAGATATCTTACAGAGACAGAGCCTGGCAAGAAACATTTCTTGGGCATTTTACTTTAATCTCCATCTTCTACCTACCTGTTACTTTCCACCATTTCTGCTTTCTACTCCTTGCCTTTCCCAAAGTGAATTTTCAGGTGTCTGGTTTGCTCTGATTTGTAGCTCACACTAGGTTGTTTCTGCTCTGCAGTCACTGTTCTAAGTCAATCCCACAGCAGAAGAGCTCTGACCAGAAACGTACATTGCTGTTAAACTCTTCTCAGTATGAAAACCGAGAGCCTGTGCTCCTTCCTCACTTACTCTGGGGACGCTTGTGATCTTTGCACATGTCACAGAAGGGTGGTCTTCGAGCAGCACATCTATAAGATTCTTATCCAGCTTGGACTTGCACTTGGCAGCTCATCACCAAACAAGATTATAGACCACAGCCTGTCCACACCAGCTGCTCTACACATACAGACCCCTCTCTTCCCTTTCCTACTCAGGATTCAGCCTTTTCTTTGCAACAACAGGGCCACCATGCCTGTGCCTCCCAGAAAAAAAAAAAAAAACCAGAAAGGGCTTTTGTCTCATGCCTTCTCCCCTCAGGCAGCTGGCAGGCAGATCCCAGCCTCAGCCTTTGCTTTAGGCACACAATCATTTTCTTTGGAACTTTGGCTTATTTTTGCATGAGTCCTTGCCCCATGAGTGTATTTCTAGCAGATTATTTAAGAGCTTGGCACTTTCCCTGCCCAAATGACCCACTGCCTGTTGGTTCACCTCCCAAAGCCCAACTTGGGAACTCATTTCACACAGTGTTAACAGTTTAAACAATTTTATGATCTTAACCTCGATCAGTCTCATCACGGTTCCCAAAAGCTCATCACTCCTTTCTGCACAAATGACATGAACCAGCTATGCAGGGGAGTATTTAACCAGGTAACTGGAGCCATGTCCTCAACATAGTCAGGCCAGCATAGAAAAGAAGATTTTTCTTGATAGCAAATACCTGGTAGACCATTTACCATCTTACAGCTCTGTCTTGGCTCACTTACTGTCAGCAGCGTGTGCTTTGTGCAAAACTAGCAGCATATGACCCTGTGCCTTTCCCATTCCTGCCCTTTTCATCTCATTTGCATGAAAGATTCACATGGTACTTTGATTTGTGTCTGCAACATTTTATGTCTGACAGTGCATCCTTTACATCAATAACTGGCTCCATCATCTGAAGTACATAATCACTTTCATAGCCCATTTCTTGGTAAGCACCACAAATCAAGCACAAAGGAGATTTTTCAGTCTAGTCCTGACTAAAGTTTTTTGCCTACAGACATCCAAGCACTTTATAAGCCAGCAATCCATAGCAGTCAGCATCATTTTTATGGCTGGGGCCAATAAACCATAAAGAGACAAAGGAACTTGCAGATTTTCAGAGTCTGAGAAACCCAGTCTTCTGCAGGCTGCATTAAGAGGATTGCTATTAAATGCTACAGTAACTCTAAAGCAAAACACTCCAATCTGCTACCACAAGAACACGGCTGGAGATCCTTTCTGCCCTGCCTCTGTGCAAGGTGTGGCCTTCCCTAGTGTCTCCCAAGTGACCGTGCTCTAAAGCTCCCCAGTAAATCCCAATAGATTAAATGGCTCAAATCCCATGCAATTCCAGCAGTCTAGCTGACTAATAAACCCTGTACTGCTACGAGCACATTTAAAACACAACTCTGACCTTCCTCTTCACATACTGTACCTGCTTCAAAACATCCTCAGCCAAAGTCCATGCTACCATCTCCTTCTTCATCTGCTAGACCTGACCTTGGTTGCTTTGGATGAAGTTTTAGCCTCCTGCAGGCATGAATCAGCTGCTTGTTACACATCCCCTCCAGAGCCCTTCATTACTAATGCTCTACCTTTTTTGGCCTTGCAAATTCCTCTAGTACTCATTCTTTTTTATTTTTATCCATTTCATTCCCTAGAGGTTGATACATTCCTCCCCTCCTCCTGGAGGATCCTATTGCAATCCACAGGGTTAGTGGTCAAAGAAGTCAAAATGGGCACTTTTTCCTTACAGCACTGGGGACATTTCCCAGTATTTATGGGCATTTTCTCCTCCTAGGAGGCACATGAATGCAGTAAAGATGAACACACTGAGCTCTGCAAGGGAGGAAATCCATTACAGTTCAGAAAATACAGAGGTATATCTCTCCCCAGAACTGTTATCCATGTTCCTAATTGGACTTATTATTTATAATCACTCTGTGCTTGTTGAAGAGCCCCATTAACCCATCAGAGAATAATTATGCCGAGTCACCTTCATCTTTCTCCTTTATTGTATTCCAAGAGATAACCAAACAAATTAGCAAAAAGTCAATTACAAAGGACAATAAGTAAGCTGGAGACGAACAACCAAGCTAGTGACAGGCAAGGACTGTAGAAACAGACCTAGAGGTGCCAGAAGCCTTCCAGCTCAGTGAGGGTTTGAGAAAGGTCTGGGAAGTGTCACCTCCCAGTGCCAAGGATGACAGGACAGAGATCACGTGCATGCAGCTTGGGGACACATGCACTGTTCTGTATGCACATATGGAGATGTCCATATGCACATCTCCATGAAGTGCATATGGAGATGTGATTTGATGTCAGTCTGGTCAATCTGGCCCAATTCTCTGCACACAGAATTTTATGCCAGTTCAGTTTAGAACAGTTTACTGAATTTTAATGTAACCAGTTATGAACAGGCACAAGTCCATAGCAGAAGCTGGAGATAAAAATGAGATGAGTTAAATGACAGAAGTGAGTTATTAAACGTGTCACAGAGCAGTAACCTCAAGTTCTCAGATAAAATGCCAAAGGCCTTTTCTGGAAATAGACTCAATCCAAAACTCAGCAACAATCTCCCTTTCTTCCATTGTTTCTCTTTGGGCTGATTCAAGTCTCTAATGCACAGAAGACTATACAGAAGGCTGGGCTGTGCTGAGCCGAGGGCAGGATTTTCTGGTCTTTCTGCTCATGACACCCAGCTTAAAATTATCTCAAAACCCAAAACCAACAATGACAACAACAAGATCCCTAAATCACCATTACATTTAACACATTTGACATTATCATCCCTGGGTGTTGCAGGCTGTAAGCACCATGTAAAACACTTCCCTGATGTTTGCTGCAGATCCATCTCCAGCAACATCACCTTGCTGCTCAAGTCCAAGGTCCTTTCTCACATGATTTCTTTTTTCCCCAGCTACGTGTTAACAGCATCACACAAAAGTGAGATGGTGTCACACATCCTGACAGGAATGTACTGAATTGCTGCATATGTAAAAGGTAATGATAAACAAAAAGACTTCAAGAACAGAAGGCTCAAGGTCAAGTACCAAGTGAGGGAGGTTCACAGTTTGTGTAAGACCATCAACCTGGCCATGAAAAATAAGTCCTGAGTGATAGATTTCACAGGCTCCAACTTTTGCAACACATTCTGCAGCCAGAGGAACCAGACTGCTGCAGGGCTTTTTGTGCCTCCCATTATCTGAACCCCTTAAGCAGCACACAGAGAGGCAAGAGCAGGGGATAGCACCCCAAACACACTGAGATCAGAGCGTGTTACATGAGGTTACATCACACGCTCTGATCTCAGAGAGGCAAGAGCAGGGGATAGCACCCCAAACACACTGAGATCAGAGCGTGTTACATGAGGTTACATCACATACCTGGCAAGCTCAGGTTTTCCGCAGCAGTTGTCACTGATGTTTGAAATGCCAACGAATCATTGGTATTCCAAACCTGAACAAGTAGTGTTTATTTGGATAGCTGAGGCTACACTGCCCAGCAAAGGTACCAATATCTCATATTATTGAAAAGGCTATCATGCAGAATAAAACAGAGAAAGAAAAGAAATCAAAATCTGCTAACAAGTTCAGATTCCTTATTTTGATAATTTTAATATAGGGTCACAGTCTCTGCCCATCTAAGGATATGGTTTTTCTATAAGCTCCTATGGCTGTCTCCTCTTCCAGTTACTCCACTTATTTGGACTCATTCCTAACAGACAATTCCTTCCATGAGGGATACATTTCTAGCAGCATCACTGACTACTAGCTGCAGTTTTTTCCACAAGGACAAAGTCATGTAGCACAACTGCCACTTCCTATATCCGATCCAACATTTCAACAACGCATAAACATTGATAATAACATTATCCAATGTATTTTTAAACCCGTGGCCCTTTAAAGGACTAGGAAGGATGTAACTAAAAAGAAACAACATCTACCTTCTATTCCTGCCTATTATGTATTATGAAAATGTATTCCACAAATCCCTCTACATTTAAATACCAGTCTTAAACAATCCTTCAAACCAAGAAGATAAGTTTTCTCTCTGAGCAGTGAGTTTCTCATGTAAACCAAAGAGCCACTAAATTTCACTGATTCTCCTCCTTATCTGTAGATGCACCCCAGCCTCTTCTCCACCCAGGCAAACCCCTTCACAAGGTACCACCTCAGGACACAATGTGTGATCCCAGCCCTCCTCTCTTCAGGCTCGTGGGCTATGGAGCTCACAAAGGATTTCTTAGCAAATTTCTTATTTGTACAACCAAAACTGTTGATATCTGGCCTTTCATTTCTTTCCTCTGATTATTAATATTAAACTATGTTTTGTCTGCATTATAAAAGCCCCCATTATGATCAACTCATTAATGTGCTTCCTGACTCTTTTTGAATTAAATGGTTTATAAATTCTATTCTTTAATTTCAACTTAGTAGAGCTGATGGATGAGCACTATAAATGACTAATGCAGCTCAGCCACAGCCATTATCAGGCACAATAGTCCTCTTCTGTTTGGATAGAAAGGGCAGTGAATGACTTTAATGTCTATGCCTTGCTTGGCTGACTAACCATCATAACATTAGCTTACGTACAGCCCAACATCATTAAATTAAAAGAGGAAGAGAATCAATAGAACTCCAGCTTCAACACCAGCCCACCTTCCCATGCACGCCTGGCTCTTAGTCTGATATGCCAGCCATCATGATACTCTGTGGTTAGAAATACTCAAGACACGTTGTTGTGGTTTAAGCCCAGCCAGGAACAGAACACCACACAGCCACTGTCTCACCCCTGCCTCCCCTCATGATGGGATGGGCAAGACAAAAGGTACCGAGGGCCCCACTGAAATCCCCAAGTACAGCAAGGACTCACTCACCAGTCACAGTCCCAAGCAAAACAGACAAGACTACTTGAGTTGGGGAAGAAATGAATGAATCTAATCCACCACCAATGTTGCTAGGTGATACTCCACAACACAAACACACCACACAAAAGAACTTTCACATATTTATCCTGTTACCTGATTAGCAAAATCCTGCCTAAATTTACCCTCCTTGGTTAGTAATCAACATTCCTTCCACTACTGGTTTGTGGCATTTCAATTAGCCTTACTTGCCAGGTAAATTTCCCTGTGTGCTGCTTACAGGCATGGGAGAGCAGGTCTTTTTGGTCTTGAATTGAGGTGCTGGTCCCAATCTTTTTGCTGATTAGGCATGCTTAGCCATTGGGCCTTCAGACGCAGGAGGTTCCCTCCTGACCAGTCTCTGGTCCCTCTTCAAGTATACAAAGTCACCAGGTTCACACCATGAAGCTGGTGATTTATGACCATCCCAACCCAGTGCCACTATAGCCTGGGTATTAACCCCTTCTTCTCACTGCCAGAGCTTGTTTCCTTAGACACTTGGTTCCTTATCCTTGCTAACAGGAAAACTATTCTATAAAGTACATCACCATGATCTGGCCTCACAGAGAAGTAGCTGTAACCAGACCAGCTTCTGGGAAGTGGAGAGCAGTTGGCTGAAGACATCTGAGGGCCCAAGTTGGTTTGTCTCAGAGTGGGAGGCATGTGCATGGCCGTGTGTGTTCAGTGGCTGTGGGTCATCCCCCGTGGCAGCCAAAGGTTGGAAAGGGGTGAGCAGCAGCAGGCGGTGTGAGAGCGGGCTGGGGGTGCTGCAGCTTGAAGGGCCCTGATGTGTGTGCATCAACAGTTGCTCTTGTCCTGCTGTCCTTCACAGTCCAGCCCCTCTGTGGGCCAGTCTCAGTCTGTGTGGGCTGTGTGGGTGTCCCAGCCCACAGCACTGAGGGGAGTGGTAAATGGACATTTAGCTAAAGGATGCCAGCTCTCTTCTCAGACAGCAGCATGAACACCCTTTCAGCAACTCCTCCTCCATCATTGAGTTCACCTGTAGGTAAGGGGGTGCAGGCAGAGTCAGGACAGTGTCACACCTGGACTGCTTGCAAGGGGCAACCTTAGCAACGGGCAGACAGAAGCAGCCTCCTCCCACGTCTCAAACACAAGCGTATCACAAATGAGTGAAGTCACCACATAAGATGATATTCACCATCCTTCTCAGCAGGCTGACTCACCAGCCAGTGCTGCTCTCCATAAGGGACAAAGAGATGCCTAAAGTCCCTTTGTGGGATGCCTGCAAGATGAGGAGGAGACGGGGGTTGAATAAAGCTGAACATGGGTCAGTGACCTGGGTGGGAGTGGGTATGCCTATTCCTGCAGTGAAAGCTGAAGGCAAGACTTTTTATAGCTGGGATCCTCAGACAAGCAGACACTTGCTGACTGCTTTTTAATGGGCTGTTTACTTGTCCTTTAAACACCTGGGAGCATCCTGTGCTTGGCTGGTAATTTCACAGAGAAAGACTTGCTAGTGTAGAGTAGGGGCTTGGGAAGCAGGCAAAGTGTTTATGCTGTTAAACTGAACAGTAAGTAAAAGAGAGGGAAAAAAAAAAACCCCAAAACTTAAAAACAGGTAATCTGAGCAAAACACATTTACATGCAGAATCCACACTTCCCTCCAGGGATTCATTAAAAGAAAGGAAATTTGGTTCTGTTTGTTTGGAAAGGCAAACTTATTAATGGCTTTGAAAAAAATAAGAATTGCTAGCATTTCCCCAGGTAACTCATATATTTGTTGCAGGTTGGATCCCAGTTTAAGTGACAAGAAACTTATCTTTATGATCCAAAGCAAGAAAGGGATCAGCCAAGATTCAGCTTGGCCCTTAGTCCTGTTTTGAAAGGAGCCAATTGGCCCCAACGGGGCATTACCACCACTATTAACAGGAGCTTGCATCATCTGTGATTTGTTTATTTTCTAATTGAAATGGGATCAAACTGTGACTCTTGATGTTCAGTCTAGTTCTTCCTGTGAATTTCTAAAGGTCTTGAATCAATCTAAATTCATCCAAGAGAAAAACATTGAAGCCAATTATCAATTTCCCACACACTGAGAGATATTAGATTTGATCCACAGCTTGGGGTTCGTGTCCCCCTGACCTATGGGACAGCTGTGCCCTTTCCCTGTCATTGCTGTTTTTATGGATGGACATATTCCTAGGAGAAGAGAAGCACAATTTCTCAGTCTCTGATTTCTAGCACTTCCCCGTGTCTGTTTACTTTGTACCTTCTCTTGCCAGGGCTGTTGCTCACTTCTCAGCTGCAACAGAGCAATGCTTGGACAGCAGTTCGGGTCCAGTGGATGCAGCAATTCATGAAGGTACCAGTAAAAACAGACCTTTGGCAGAAAAGAGAGGCAAGTAGCTCCCTGAGAAAACAAATCCTCTTTCACCTCAACTTGTATCTTTTAACAATATTCACAGGAGAGAAAAATCAAATCACTCTGTCAGAAAGAGCGTGACCAGCATGGACATCAGAGCACAGGCTCAGCTCTCACTCTTTCCCCAGGAGAATAATGAGCACAAGAATTAGCATTGAATTCACAGCTCATGCCCAGATCCATTCTCCTTTGGCATCTGGTTAGTGAGCTTGCTGTTAATTGCCTGCTGCAGCTTACACTTGACAGAGGCCAGCAGCATACCTCATTTCTCCCAAACCCATTTCCCCATTACTTCCCTGTAACACTCTATTCTTTCCAACACGACCAGCATGGAAGGAAACACTCCCATGTATCTCCTTGCTGAAAAGTCTCAGAGCCTCAGCTTTCTCACCCTGCACTTTTTCACCCTGCATGCCCCATGAGATGTTATCCAAACCCCTGAAAAAACAGCATTATTTCCTATTGCCAGGTCTGCACCTGATCTGTTTCTTTCAGGACCTATAGCAGCATCTGTTATTGCTGTTCCAGGATACCGTACCAATAGAGGAGTATTTTCAGAGTTTGCATGAATTATTCCATTTACCAACATGCAAAGAGCTTTTACTCTGCTAGTTTTGACAATGATCCACATTTCTTTAAAATTGGTTGCTGTTAAATCTTGTAAATCATTTTTGTTACTGATCACAGGAGTTTCCAGCAATACAATTACCTGTGAGAGGCCAATAAAGGCCATCACTTCAGTGCAATAATGAATTTATAAATTAAAGTTTGCTTTGCCCTTGAGTCAGAGCAATTAGCATCACACAACCTCCTTGCAGGGCAGCCAGGTGAGACTTCTCAGAAGCCACTTATTGGCAATGCAATCAATGGCTTACACTGGCGAGTCTGTTGTGCACCACAAACAGCAGCTTAGACAAGCTCAAGCAGCAGCCAGTGAGTGACATGATGGCTTTAGTTAGTCTGATTGTTAGGCTGACAGAAACATCAATTTAACACCCTCAAAGACACGTGAGCAAGGACAAGTTGGTAAATGCTGTGTAGCAAAGCTGTGAACAAGGATGGCTTAGCAGGGGCAGTGCAGCTTCTGTCCACATTTAGCTTCAGCTCATATTCAGCACTTACTCTCTGCAGACTTCGGGTTCCTCTTTCCACTTACATCTTAACGAAATTGTCCAAAGTACCAGCATCACCTCTAGCTTTGACAGTCCTCATACTTCACAATTAGCACAGAAGTGACAAGCTATATAATGGCAGACTAATTCATAAGAGCTTCTGACAACATCCTCCTCTATGCTCATCATCAGATATCAATAAAGGCATTTTGATCAATTTGTTACCCTTCATTTCTTTCACAGACTATCTAGCACAAACACAGTACCCTATTCTGAGACATTTATTGTGCTGCTACCCATCTTGTTTTCTTACTCTGAGGGTAAAGAGGCAAACTGAGTGCAACACACCACAGGTTGCAAGACACTGAGATTCTCAGAAACCAAAGAAAACTTACAGTACCAACCAAAATGCTGAGCAACAGGAAATAAACTGTGTTCTGCCTGAATCCCCTTCCAGAATAGGATCATTTTTATCATTGAAGACAGAGTCATGTCGACATCAGGACCATTTGAATATAGTGACTGCACAAGTGTCGTGGTTTGGCCCACCTAGCACAGCAGCACCACGGCAGTCCCTTGCTCAGTGCTCCCATTCACCCCCACCTTCATTAGGATGGTGGAGGGCCCAGCGAAATGGGAGTAAAAAGATAAGCAAAGTTGTTGTGGATTAAAACAAGGACAGGGAAGGCTTACTGCCAATTACGGTTCCGGTCAAAACAAACTCCAGTACTCGACTTAGAGAGGAAAGTAGGAAAGTTTATTCTACAAGAAACAGAATGGAATAAAAGCAAAAGGGAGTAGGATGATGAGAAAATTACAACCAGCACTTTAAGATCTCCCTCCCCCATCCCTCCTTTCTTCCCGGGCCCAGCTCACTGCTCCCGATATCTCTACCTCCTCCCCCCTCAGCGGCTCAGGGGGGCAGGGAATGGGGAATGTGGTCAGTCTCTCACAGATGGGCTCTGCCGCTTCTGTCTTCTCAGAAGAGGATGACTCCTGGCATTCTTCCCCTGCTCCAACACGGGGTTCCTCCCCCGGCACAAAGTCCTTAGCAAACTTCTCTGGCATGGGTTGCTCCCAGCAGCTGCGGCTTCTGCCGATATGGGTTCCCTCTCTCGGGACAGAGTCCTTGGTAAATATCTCTGGCATGCATTCTTCATCACAATTGCAGTTTCTTCTACCGATACGGGGTCCCTCTCTCGGGACACAGTCCTTGGTGAATATCTCAGCTTCTCCAATTCTCTCCACAGAATGCAGGGGAGTCTCTGCTCTGGTACACCTCCTCCTCTCTTTCATCACTGGCCTTGGAGTCCGCATGGCTGTTTCTCTCATTGTTCCTACTCCTTGCACCACCACCAGCCAGAAGAAGAAGAAGGGACAGAAGAAAGAAGAAGCAGGAAAAAGATGGAGGAAAAGCAACCTCCTCTTCCGGCTTCTTCTTAAAAAGTGATCGTGGAGGCGTCTAATTGGCTCAGCCCCAGAAGTGGGTCTGGCTCAGAGCTGGGGAGAGTTGCAAACAACTTCTTACAGGCACCATCTTTACAGCCCCTTCCCCCTTACCAGAAAAGGCTGTCATGTCAAACCATGACAACAAGGATAGACAGAAAACAAGACTAAGCAGAGAAAGTCCTGCCACTGCCATTATGTCTCCAAGTCAAATACCTTTAACTTCAGTATCTGAAGTTAAACTTAAGGATGTTCATAGCACTGATGATCAGTGCAGCACTAGATCTAGACATGTTTCTGCACTCTCCTACTCATACCCAGTTCTAACAGTGATCAGTCCTGAACTCATTCATTTGCAAAAGCAGATAGACTGATAAAAAGGTAAAACAGATGGTGCCTGCAGTGCTGTAACAGAAGCTGCATTCCTCACCTATGCTACTTTATGAACTTTCATTCTGATACTGAGATTGTCACACAGAAAGGTATAATGGAATCAATTGCTTTAAGAATAGAAATACATCAGTTCCTCTTTTTCTTTTCCTCTTTTTTTTACCTGCTCAGAACTTCATCACATCCTTTTGACACATTCTTTGTCAAGACCAGCACCCTGACCCTGCAAACCAGGAAAAAGGTATAAGCCTGGCTTAGTTATGTGCTAAAACACCAAAAGTCATATGCTTCTCAGTGCAGCATGGTCCAAAACACACCTCCAACATTCAGCATCATTTCCCAAACTCAGCATGACAAAAACAATGATTGTAATTGCTCCACTGATGCACACAAGTTTCACACAGTCATTTTACAGTGTAGAAAGTACTGTAGTGAAAATATTTTACTTCTAAAGGTCAGCAGCACAAACACAGATTTTTCCTCAAAGACCATTGTGTGGGGACCTGCTGAACTACTCCAAGGTGCAAAACAGACAGTCTTGAAAATTACTAAATTCTGGGAGATTAACAAAGAAGGAAAGAAGAAGAAAATACAACTTTTGAGGTTGGAGTGGCTGGCTGCTGGAGCGTTGTGGTGGTTTTTGTCCAGCC